>JANHZU010004405.1:274138-285996 GCA_032468055.1 Acrochordus granulatus
CAGGGAGGCCTGGCGTAATGTAGTCCATGGGGTCGCGAAAAGTCGGACACGACTGCGCGACTGAACAACAACAACTGGCTGCATACTTTGGATGCACGCTTTACTGTAATTTCATTTATTGCTGTGTTATATTCTATTTACTGTTGTCTTGCAAGTATTCTGAGAGCTGCTGTATTAGAGTAAAATTCCTCGCGTGTCCAATCATGCTTGGTCAATAAAGTATCTGAATCTGAAGAATTTATACAATTGCTTTCATCCTTAAAAGATTGATCTGCCCCTCTTGAAGATTTCTTTGCATTTCTTTGATGGCTCTTGAATTTTCCAGTCCAAAAATCCACATGCTGCTTTGTACATAGATCCTACTACGGCTTAACTGTAGGAAGCCCCATTTTTTTCTACTTGTTTCACAAGAAAAATAAAAGGTCATCAGGGGGTCAGAAGACAACTCCTTTTACAGCTATGCCAGGCAAAAAATAATCTTCTGTTTATTGACTGTAGTTGCCACCTTATCAGCCCTTTTCAGAGTTATGTGTGCTTAGCTTCTTATCAGTCTTGGGCAACATGACTCATTTTGAACTAGAGATAGAAAACTCCCGTTAGATTACCGGATTGCTTTACTTGTCTGTCCTAGGCTTGCTTTATGGGAGGCATACTATCTGTGGAAGTGAGCTTTCTGCACTCAGTATGCTGCACTTCATTCCATTCTCTCCATTCCAACACACTCTTGTGTGCTATGGCAAGGTCACCCTCTACGTCTGGTCACTAGTTGTTGTTGTCCACGGTCCTGGACTGCTAGGCTGTCTGCCCTCTTCTGAAGGAATGTTGACCAGTGACATGCAGGAACTTGATTTTTTTAAGATTTTTTTTTATAATGTTCACTAATAGGCACTCCTTCCCCTCTCTTTCTGGCCACATTCACTGATGGAAAGATGAAATGTTTGATTTATATTTTTAACATGAAATTGCAAGAGTTCTGCCAGATTATTGTAGGTTCTCAGCTAAGCTCACACTACTCCAGTACATTATTAATAAGCTATATCCCATACTAAACAATAACACTGTACTTTCTCAGGTACTGGTTGGCCTATGGACAATCGGTCTGAAGCAAATGTTCCCCATTTGCAGGGAAAAGTAAGTCTGAAGTGGGAACATCAGAATAATGATGCTAACATGGAAACCAGATTCTGCCACAAACCCAGATTCTGCCCCCACATCAATACCAGCAGCACTGTCACAGATCCCAACAAATATACACACAAGATTAGAAATGCCTTTGCATCCTTTTGTTCTATACCATCACCTGTCCACCATGATTGTCCAGATTCTACATAGAACAAATGGGACAAATATTTTGCAAAATAATTCATGGATACAAGTTTGACATAAGGAGTCAAAACAAGGGCAGAGTAATATTAGAGCATTTCAGTCTCTACGACATACCTTGAAATGATCATCTTGGGGGGAAAAAGAGTACCAGTGAACAAAAGACTGCTGACTCAAAGGTTTCAGACAATCTCAGAAGATGTCAACAAACACAAAGGCCTTTTAACAAATTAGAAGTGTTAATTGATAAGATATGTGTACTCTGTCTCACAAGTAACCTGTGTCTACATAGCTAGCCTGTTGTCCCCTCACTTCCATCCTCCATCATGCCGTACTCAATTTAAACCTTACCTCAATCTAGCACTCAGTGCATCTGATGAAGTTAGCTGCAGCTTTGGAAAGTTTGTGCCTTTCAAGAAAATTTGTTAGTTAGAAAAGTTGCTATCAGACTCCTCCTTATTTGAAAGAATATTGCCAGTTGCTTGTAGCTCAAGCCTAAACCCAGGAATATTGCCAGTATTTTGTAGTCTAAGGGTCAGGAAGAGTAGAAAAATTGTAGTCTTGTCTGGTCTGGTCTTTTTTTTAACCAATGGATTCACTGGATAGGGAAGTAACGTGTGTCAACCGATTGAAGTCAACCGATTGAAGTCTTCATATCCTGAGAGACCTACCCACAGAAAGGAAAGCAATTAATGCTTGTTTTCCCAGCACAAGTAGAAGAGGTAAAGAACTAGCAGAATCTTCAGTCTGGGTACAATACCAGGCCAAAGAGAAGGAAAGGGTTGACATTTGAAGGACATTTTAAGTCGGTTTCACTTCTAGCTAATTCAAGCATGGGAATCAAGCAGCAAAGGGCTACAGTGCAGAAAAACTCTTACTTCTAGGAAAGTATATGTATAATTCAATCTCCCTTTGGTCTCCCTTCATAGCTGTGGGGAGAAGAAATAGAGCCAGGAGCAACCAATGTTATGGGTGGAATGGCATCATTTTGAGAAACCCTTAGTATCTCTATATCCTGAGGCTGGGAAGAGCAGTTGAAATTGAATTATGCATCTGAGGAATTCTGGGAGTTGGAGTCCACACATCTTAAAATGGGTAAAGTTGAGAAATACCGTGCCAGATCAGAGTTTACATCAATTGCAAATTCTGGTTTCACATCGAGTTAAGGAACTCATCCGGAATCACAACTCCTTGACTGGGTGTGGGTGTTAAAGTAACCCTCGTCACAACACGGAGGAGCGCATCAGTATGTCAAGTCCCAGTGACAGGATTAGCACATTACAGTAAACAAGTATGTTTTACAATGTCTTATTCAATAAACCCAAATTGACTGGATTCTCCCAACATGTTAAGCCAAAAGTGGCTAACTCTAATACAGTCAACAACACGACTCAATCCATTGAATTATAGATAATCAGAACAAAGTTTAATTCTGTCTTCTCTGGTTTGGTTTCGGAGAAAACTGTGGTTTTCTTTTATCATGTTATACACCTGAATGTAGTACACTGATGCGAGGTTATGCTGCCCCCAATAAATGTTTTGTGATCAACCTCTGTTAACGATAGTTGCGCTGTTTATTCTTTAACTGCAACGCAGGATAATACTTCACCCTATAACCCGAAGTACACAAAAGCTTCTAGTGTTACACACATAGCAGAGGGAATTGCGTTGCACGAAAATTATGGGATGTGCGTGTGTGCGTGCATGCATGGATGTGGACCTCCTACTAAGCTTTTAGTTAATTTATACAGTCCAGTCCATGCAGCACTTCTATGCAATGCTGGAATTACGGCTGGCTGGCATGATGAACATCTAAGAGATTCCACTCTTTATTTCTCTTTTAGGAAAAGTTTGACCGCAGTATGTCTTTCTTTCCTCCTCCCTCCCTCCCACCCTTGCTTGTTTTTCTCAGCCTCTTCCTCTCCCCCCTCTTTCTCCTCTGGAATGGGCAGCTTCCCAACCAGCCAGCAGAAAATAAAGAAATATTCAAACTCTCTCCATAACATCACCACCCAGTCCTTGGTTACCATGGAGCCCCCAATGCCCTTCTCACACTGGTCTGCTGCCCCTCCCAGCCACCTGTTGGGGGTTCATATAACCCTCCCCTCGCTTCCCTAAGCTCAGGCTCCCTTGGGATCCTTCTAGACAACAGGTACCTGTGAAGGAGAACAAGGCAATAACAAACAGGTTGTCGGAGCCACCGAGAAAAGAAAGCAGCAGATTTATCCCTATTTCTCCTTTAGGGGTTCTTCACCTTTCAGACTTTGGTCCATCCATCTCCAACCCAGCTCCTAGAGTGACACTTCACAGTTATTTCTGGATGACCCCACCTCAAAAACCATCTCTTGGAAGCTATAGATTGCCATCTCCGAGGCTGTTTTCCATTGCAGGTAACCCAAGAAGGCCTCTTCTGTTACAATCCTGCTCGCTAATCTACTGCAGAGTCTTAATTTTGCAGAAAAGCTCCATAATTATCTTCGTCCTAGGCGGCCACACCAGTGCAATATTCTTTTAGGATTTATTGCCTGAGTTTGCTTTCCGGGGGGAAAACGTAGACTTCTCCTCCATCGAGGTGGCATTTTTGAATTCTCGGCTTCATTGATTTTTACACGGAACAGCTTGTCTCTTAGGGCTGCTTGTTCAGAATCCACTATCCTTGGCCCTCCCAGAGGGCGGCAGAAAAAAGAAAAAAAGAGGCGTGCATTTTATAACGAAGGTGAAGGATACCCATAATGGCATCTGCAGGGCTAGAGATCATGGCTATGGGGCTGTGCATCGTTGGCTGGTTGGGGACTATTCTTTCATGTGCGTTGCCCATGTGGAAGGTTTCAGCATTCATTGGAAACAACATTGTTGTGGCGCAGATAATCTGGGAGGGACTGTGGATGAACTGTGTTGTACAGAGCACTGGCCAGATGCAGTGCAAGATCTACGACTCCATGCTAGCCCTGCCTCAAGATATCCAAACTGCCCGGGCCCTCATGGTTATCTCTGTGGTGCTTGCTGTCCTGGCATTGTTGGTGAGTATTGTTGGAGCCAAGTGTACCAACTGTGTGGAGGAAGAAGGTGCCAAGGCACGCATTGTCATTACCTCAGGTGCCCTCTTCATCGTGTCGGGACTTCTTGCCCTCATTCCCGTCTGCTGGTCAGCCAACTCCATCATCCGTGACTTCTACAATCCAATTGTGGCTGAACCTCTCAAAAGGGAATTGGGGGCTGCTCTTTATGTTGGTTGGGCAGCTTCTGCCTTATTGTTCCTTGGAGGATCACTCCTATGCTGTTCCTGCCCACCACGGGAGAACCGTTACCCAGGCCGCATTGCATATTCTGTCCCAGCAAGATCTACTGCTCCACCAGGCAGTGCAATTGACAAGCGGGACTATGTATGAGCAGCTATGGTAGTGGTATGGTGGTGGTGAAATTTGCCAGATATTCCAAGGCCCAAACTAAGACAGGCATTATTAGCCCAAGGACTTCTGGAGCAAGAAAATGGGACAAACTTGGGTTCAGCTATGATATTTGGCAACTCTGAAATGTTGGTGCATGCATGTGTGAGTTTACAAGTGTAAGTCAGAGATGTGAGTGACTGGATGATCGGGGAAATGTGAACAAATAAAGGGATACAGTATGTGAGAGAATGAACAAACATTTCTAAATGAGATGAATACATCAGCAAACACAAGTGGAATGCAGAGACAAGTGGGGTGGCTGAACAAACAAGCAGTTTGATGAACGATTCTATGGATAATTTAACAACTACACAGCACATGTATGGAGGTGAAAAATAAAGAGGTAGATAAAGAAAAATAGAAACACCATGATAGCCACGGCCATGTCATTTGACAGAATGAGGTACTGCAGCTATCTCGGGCCAGACTAGTGATCAACTTTTTCCCTGTTGTTCCTTCAAAGACTTCAGGCTGTTCTCTTGGAAGACAGAATTGTGAGCCACAAGTTGTGCCTTGGGCTTCTAAACTATCTGGATGTCCTCATCAGCTGACCATCAGTGATGATGAACTATGAGTCAACTTACAAACCGATTGGCTTTTGTATGTGGACTAGAATGGTCCATTAATGAGAAATGATCAGACAATTGCTGCGGAGGATCTTGGAGTAAACAGATTATCTGGATCCATTTAAGTCAAGTTTCAGGCTTCACAGTTCAGTTCAGTACAATACAATATAGAGAAAACTTTGGTTGCACTAGCTGATGACATTTGGTGGAGCTGAGATCAAGGTGCTCCTTGATCTCAGTGGCTTTCAATAGCCATTGATCAACTGCAGGGTTGGGGAATGGGAGACATCATTTTATGGTGGCTCTCCTCCTTCCTCTGCTGTTAGCTCCATTCAGTGTTTGTGGGTAGGGAGAGAGACGTCACACCCAGGGCCCTTGTTTATAAGGTGCATCAGAGCTTGATGTTCCTCCATCCTCTTTAACAACAACATGACACTGCTAGATAAGATCATCGCCAGTATCCCTAGTATGCAGATACGATCTAATTATAAATCCTGATCCTAGGCCATCCAGGTGATAGTGTCAATGTCCAGGCTGTTCATATCTCACTGGGGAGGAACAAACATGGATACTACTTGGAAGCTACAATTAGTCCAGAGTGCAGCAGTGCAGGAAATGATGTTCATGCTTTGGTATGCCCATTTATCATCGCTGATGCACAAGCTGCACTAGTTCCCAAGTCTGCTTCCAGTATAATTCGAGATATTGATTATTATCTATAAAGCCCTTCATGGCATAGGGCCACTTATTTGAGGAATTGCCTGATAGTTGAATTCTGATAGTTTCTGCCCATCCAGTAAGATTGGACAGAGTGAATGCATTCCAGATCCCTTTAATTAAACAGTGTCAAAACCTAAGAAATGTGTCTTCTTTGTTGTGATACTTGTCTTCTGGAACTGCACCCCCTCCAGAAATCTCTAAGACTCCCACTCTCATGACATTCCAAAACATTTTGAAGATTTTGGAGTAGGGTAGATTAGAGCCCCCATTAATTGTGATCTTGGTATTTTTTTCTGAATGTACATGGTTCATTTTTTTATTTTTTAAAGTGTAAGCTGCTCAGAGTTGGGTATCCTCTCTATTTAAATAAACAAACACATAAATATCCTTTGTCTAAATCAGCAAATGTTGGGGGGTCTGCCTAGACAGACGTACAAAGAGAACAGACAATGAGACTAGTCCAAAAAGCAGACAAATTAAATAATGAGAGGAACAGGAAATGGCACTGAGAAATGGCTGTGATACAAACCCCATTGACTGCTCTGATACCAAAAGCCACTTTTGGTCAAGATCTGAACCTGAGAGAATAAGGGGAGACAGTGTTGAAGAAAAACTGACTTCACTTCTAAAACGAACGAAAGAGGAATGAATGTACATCCTCTCTGAAGGACTGAAAGAACTGCGGACTTAATGAGTCTAAGAAGACTTGGAAAGAGAAAAGGCAACCAACCCAAACCTGCATAAATAATAAATGACCATGGGAGATGTAAACCTTGGACAAAGGCGAGATTTCCCTGCAAAGATGATGCAGGGAAAAATAAGTCTGAAGTGGGAGCAAAGAAGCTAGTTCGGATTTCGTCAAAAGTTGTTTGGAGGGGTGGGAGCAGTGGGAAAGCGCCCTGACCCTACAATTGCCTTGGACTGGCACTGTTTGCTCTCTGGTTAATAATTTGTCTGCTCTCAGGGGCCTGGGCAAACAAAGGGGTCTGTTTCTTTCCTGACCATTGATCTTTGCCATTTACAATCACCTGTCTCAAACAGTGCTAGAAAAAAAATCATCAGAAAGAAACAGGACTTTGAACAAATGCATTAAGCCTTAACTTTTTACAGAGATCTTCGGGCTTGCAATCTATTTGGATTTTTTTTTCTGAAAAAAGAAGGCTTCTTACATCTCTCTGGAGGTGGCCTATTTGTTTTGTTTTTCAGAGATGACTTGAGACATAATTCCTTTAAGCTAGAAGGGATCATGGGGCTCCTTTTCATGGTTCCCCCGTTCAGAGTTTTGTGTCGTGATAACTGACAACAATATTATTCAGATAAATTAAAAAAAAAAGTAACCTAATTGTGCCTGACTTTTTTTGACGTGGGGGAGAGAGAGTTTTGGGATTTCTGAAAAGTAGCATTGATGGGAAAGTCTAATAACGGATGGGAGGGTGGGGTGGAAGTCCAGGCTTCGCAGAATGAACTTAACTTTGCGATGGAGTTAACCCATTTTTAAGATTCATGGAGGACATTGAACCAAATGGGCCTGGTTTGCACAACACAACAAAACAACAAAACACACAACAAACAAACACAACAAAACAAACCAGGGTTAAAGTTAGCTGACAATGGCATGTTGGGCAAAGGCAGCCCCTTAAGACCATATCTGACCTAAGATATAGGGCCATGAGAAAGCAGCATGCCATTCAGTATTACGTCTCTCCCTGGTGCTTCATTTTGCATAGGACTGATGCTAAATATTAAGAATACGATAATATTTCATGGCACACCCTGTCTGACCCAGTAGCTCCCTTACTGTTGCGTTCCCCATGGGTAAACTAGTTGAAGAGTAGCATTTTGTACGCATTCAGGAACACCTTGACTGCTTTCTGCTTGTTTTGGCCTTCTACACTGGGTCTCTAGTTAAACTCTTCTACAGTTTCATGCTCAGATAAAACAGTGATGTACTGTAAGGCTAATACACTAATGCAACTGCACAATTGTAATAGGAAGTAGAAATAATTAAGTGTTTAAAAACAGGAGATAGAGGAGCTCATGGCTGGTTTGAAACTGGCTCTGCTCTTAATCTTGCAGCTGTTGAAAATGGTAGATTGTTCAGTGGAACTGGAGGCAGTCTTGACACGCTCAGAAGCTCTCTTCTTTTCAGCTGAGTTGAGAGTGTAAAAAAGGAGATAAATTTGGAAAGAGAGAAAGCAACAAGCCTTAAATTAAGCACCCTAATGAGAGGACATCAAAATATCAAGACCATTGATTGAACTCTGTGATGGAGAAAAATATGTTTTTGTCTAAGACAGAGCAAGGAAATGCAGAGAGAGTATACTGGTTAGCTGGCCTATAGGAGGAAAAGCACAGAGCAGACCATGCAGCACCTGAACAATCTTGGCACCTGAAAACTAACATATTTCTTCTGGCATGTGCTTCGGGGGATCAGGGAGGTGCAAAGAGGGACAGACATATTAAACTCCAAAGAGAGAAGGTGGGGCTGATAGTTTGAGGAAACTGCAAGTATACATTTCAAGCATACTTAGGCACATTCCAGTCTTTTTGATTCTTTGCATATTTCAGGCCAAAGTCTGAAATAGACTTTCAAAGGAAAAGGGTGGAAGAGCAAATCAAATATCAAGTTTTTGACGTTGGGTCTCAGCTGCAATTACACGTGTGTTCAAGATGTAAAATACAGGCAAAGGATACACAGTGTGATGTCCTCAGCTGGGCCTCCATAGCATCAGCATGGCACAACTGGCAATGAATCCTCAGGCAAGACTGGGCATTAATATTTACCGAGGAAGATTCCCTTCTTTTTCCATTTCTTTCAGTCCCTACAATTCTGAAAAGATTGTTCTCCGAATTATAAGAAATTAAAGTGGAGTGTGCTGTATGTGCATGGCTGCAAAGGTACATACTGAAGAGCTCTGTAGCATTGTGTAGAACACAATTGCTGCTTGCCATGTTGCTAGCACAAGTTAACAGAGGAAAATGCTCACCAAGATTTGAGCATTTTGCTCAAATCTGAAGCTGGTTCTAAGGCACAATAATTAAGCTTCATCTTACCATTTCCTCCTCTCGTACAGGTAGTCCTCAACTTATAACATAAGGGAGTCTGGGATTTCCAGCATAAATCATGATAGTCATAAGTGGAGGTGCCCATGTGACTGGATCCCATTTTACAACTTTTTTTGAGGTGGTCATGAAGCAAATGTGGCAGACATTAAATGAATCGATATATTCCTGTGGGCATTTTTTTGCTGGAAATGGCCCCAAAAGCCAGAAATGATCAAAAAATGACAGAAATCATAGTCGTACTCATCAAAGGTGAGCCCGATGCCAAGAGCCTGAAATGCGTTCATGTGACCACAGGTGGGAATGTAGCCATCAGAATTCTGGAACCCGGTTGTGAGTAGCTTTTGGGCAGGGATCCGTTGTAACTTTGAATGGTTGCTGAGTGACCAGTCATTAAGCGGAGACTACCTTTAGACTATTACTGATCTCTTTCTCCTTCCACAGGTTCCAAAGGGGCACAATGCCTCTTGCTCTCTACATGGCTTCCTCATACATTTAACAGCATCAATGACATCTATCCTTTAGCATCACCCTTTGGTGAATTCCAGGAATTTTCCTGATATATGGCAGAGGAAAGAGAATCCACCTATAGCTTCTTCTATTAAAAGGAAATCTACCCAAGCTTCTTTGTTCTTTCTAGAAAATGATTTAAATCTAATATCATAAATGAAACATACATAAAATAATGTGATATTTGCTTTACAGGGAGTGGCCAGGTTTACCCATTACACTTAGCCATGGTTTGTTTAATCCTGGTGTGTTGAGTAACTCACAGTGGGCTGGTTTATATTCCTTAAACCAAAGAAAGCAAGTTGGATTATAGAGTGCAGAACATGAGAACCTAAAAGAAGTCCGAGTCTAAATCCTATCTCAGCCTCAGATGCTGGAGGGTAAAAGTAAAGTGAAAAAGTAAGGGAAATTTGCATTTCCCACAAATCAGGACTGAAACTTTTCTTCAGATTCCATTGCCAGGGCTGAAAGGTGAGAATTATCCCCTAAAACAGTGTTTTTCAACCTCAGCAGCTTCAAGACACGTAGACTTCAATTCCCAGAATTCCCTAGCCGGCCATGCCGACCGGGGAGTTCTGGGAGTTGATGTCTATACTTCTTAAAGTTGCTCAGGTTGACAAACGCTGCCTGAAAAGAAAATGAAGTGCAAGAATTCTCTTCCCTCCGTTTCCCCCTTCCTCTTCCTTTCTAACGGGGGGGGGGGACAGGATTAAATCAACAGCAAATCATTTTAGGGTTCCTGCGGTAACTAAGTAAAGTTTGATCCATTTTCTCCTCCGCTGCACTGGCCAAATGAAAAAATCCATGTCCAGAAAATAAGAGAACCAGATCTAATCATGCCATAGTTCGGATGATTGCTTCCTTTCTACCAAACCTCCTTCTGCTCAAAACCCTTTCCCCAGAATAGGGAGTTGGATCAGAAGCATTCTCTCTCAAAGAAATTCAAATGTTAGGAAGCTATGTCACGAGGAGAAAACCTGGCTAACTGGCCTCCCTTTCTTTTAACCTCAATGCAGAAGTGCAGACCTACACTTCTGCTCCTCCTGCAACACTTCAGTTTTCTTGGATGCGGGCCCAGAAGTCGACCCTTGTAAGACGAGATCCTTGTCTGGCTTCTTGGAGAGGGACCAGTACATTCCTGTGCCAGGCTGAGCCTTCCACAGTCAGGTGCATAGGGACAGGCCAGCCCTCCTGGCATGAAGTACAGCTTCCTCCATCTATGTTGGCATGAAGTTTGTGAGGCACAAGGTACTGGCAAGGCAGGAACTAAGAAACAATTAGGGTAGAGTAGGGGTGGTGAGGAGGGATGGAATGCACATCCCGTGTCATCTTAGCTGTTTACACCCAAGGCACCAATGGTTGGATTACTGCCTTTAATTCCATGTTCTGCTTCTGCTATGCTGAAGCCCGCACATAGCAGCAGGCTGAAAACCTCCTGTGCTTGCCAAATCTCAGGACTAGAGCTTGCATATCTCAGCCGCTGCTTAGAATCCTGGGAGTTGAAGTCCATAGAATCTGGAGGGTTCTCAGATTGGGGGTGCTGGATTAAGTCCTTTGCCATACTTACATCCTAAATTTGCATTCTGAAACCCAAATCAAGTTTCTCACGGCAGACAATGCTCAATGTTAGCCTGAGAGCCAGTTTGCTGTAGTGGTAAAGGCACCAAGCTAGGAACTGGGAGGCTGTGATTTGTACGCCTACCTTAGGCATGAAGCCAGCTGGGTGACTTTGAGCCAGTCACTTTCTCTCAGCCCAAGGAAACAAATAATGGCAAACTGCTTCTGAAATCTTGCCAAGAAAACTGCAGGGACTTGTCCAGGCAGTCACCAGGAGTCAAGACTAACTTGAAGACATTACAATAACAAAGGATTGGAGAATTCAAAGTCTGAATCTCCACCCAGCCTACTGGATGATCTGAGAAAATCTTTTTTTCAGCCTCATCTATTTTACAGCATTTCCTTGAGGATAAAATGGGAGGCACCCAACTTAAGGTGTTTTGGCAAAAGAGAAAGTTAACATCAAATCTAAATGCCATTTCAGTAGAAAAGTTGCAAAAATTTGCAAAGCTCCTTTCAAAGGCAACTGGACATTAAATTACAAGATGTCATTGGAGACATTTCGCCTTCTATCCAGAAGACTTTTTCAATCCATCTAAAAATGAAAAAGAATGGTCAGGTTATACATACAGTGGTACCTCACAAGATGAGTAACTCACAAGATGAGAAA
>JANHZU010004405.1:286096-296850 GCA_032468055.1 Acrochordus granulatus
CAGAGACATCCCCTTGCTGACAAAGGTCTGCATAGTCAAGGCTATGGTTTTCCCAGTCGTAATGTATGGCTGTGAGAACTGGACCATAAGGAAGGCTGAGCATCCAAGAATTTATGCTTTCAAATTGTGGTGCTGGAGAAGACTACTGAGGGTCCCTTGGATGGCAAGGAGATCAGACCAGTCAATCCTACAGGAACTCAACCCTGATTGCTCATTGGAGGGACAGATATTGAAGCTGAGGCTCAAGTACTTTGGCCACATAATGCACAGAGAGGACTCATTAGAAAAGATTGTGATGCTGGGAAAGACTGAAAGAAAGAGGAAAAGGGGATGGCAGAGGATGAGATGGATAGATAGATAGCATAGTCAGTGTGATGGGCACGGCTTAGGAAGATTCCAGGAAGCAGTGCAGAACAGGGAGGCCTGGCGTACTTCAGTCCATGGGGTCACAAGAGTCAGACACAACTGAGCGACTGAACAACAACAACAACAACATTAAATCATTTGCCAAAAAAGAACTATGCAGTAGCCTCTGTAATGCCGATGTACTGAAAGGCAATCAAGCTTTATTGCCCAACATCTCTCTGTTTATTTTGCTATGTGAAAACTCTGTTGTCTCCTGCATCCTTTTCCCCAAGCTCCGTCCCTTCTGTCAGAAACTTAACACCCTGTTTAAAGTGCTATGTGTAACCTTGCTATGGGTTCTTATTTTCTCCCACCCCTTTTTAGAAATGTACGTATTTCCTGACCATTCTTTTTCATTTGTAGATGGATTGAAAAAGCCTTCTGGATAGAAGGCAAAATGTCTCCAATAATATCTTGTAATTTACTGTCCAGTTGCCTTTTTAAGAAATTTTGTAAATTTTTGCAATTTTTACTCCTTATCATGACCTGGATTAATAAGAATATTCATAGATAAATGCCATTTCTTTCATCTGCCCCGATTCCAAAGTCTAGGGCTAGACAGACCAAGTCATTTAATTGCTTGAAGCTGAATAGAAAATATGATCTCTGCGAACCTAGTTGTGTAGCACTTGTGGTATTCTGGAATTTGAGGCAAGAAATTTTTAAGTATTTAGTTCTCTGGCAGTAAAAACACAATCACTAGTTAAATAGTTAACCATATACTGCCCTTTCATGGCATCTAAATTAGTTGCTTAAAACTGCTGCTTTAGTGTTAGATCTATCATAGTTTAACCCTCATGCTGTAATTGTCCAGCTCTGCACTGTAGAGTACTTTCTTTTCCTTTTCCTGGTTATTTAGTCTTTCTCCCACCTTCTCCCAGCAGATGGGATATTCTGTGGGAAAACTTCAACCCTCAACACTTATGTTAAGTTCCTGCTTCGACCCTATCAGTGTTACCAACTTCTTTGCTTCAAGTTGCTTCTGGCATGTCCCATTTTGCCTTTTCTCAACTTTAGCCAAACCTTAGTTCTTCAGCTTGACTTTGCTCCTTGAATTTTTTTTGCACTTTAAGAACTATCAGTCATATGGGAACCAAAATATGTTGTGCAGACTATCTCTACCACAGTTTGTGCTTATTGTCAGTTTAGGCTGGTACCTCTGCTTGGTCAGTAGTGTGAGCTCAGCAAAGATATGTTGCAGCAAATCCTAAATTCTTCCAAGAACTAGCCTTGCTTCAGAGCTATGGATTCCTGTGGTTTTGGTGCATACTGTATTCTAGTATCTTCATCAGGAATGTACATACTTCCTTGGGGCAATGTGATTGCTTATCTTCATTTGTTCTTGCTTCCTCCATATATAGTTTGGAAGCTGTAACGAGTAGAATTATCCCTCTGAGAAAGGCTGATTGGATGAGACATCTAGCTGAGAAGTTTTGCACAGCTTCATTTGAACCAAGCCTACACCACAAATCTTGGAATTTTTATATATATGCAGAGGGTTTTACTGTTTCCATCCCAGGATTAAATAAGTCCTTCTTCTAAAGAAGTAATGACTTCTCCTTGGGGAGTCTAGTATTGATACTATGGGTTGTTTTGCAAGATGAAGGAAAAACCTGTAACTTTGTCTGTCTGAGAGAAAATGTTGAGAAGATATAAGATGGAAAATAAAATAGTGGGCCAGATGATTTTATTTTGACTGTGCATACAGTTGTTAGATATCCTTTCCCAAATTTGTTCTTCTCACTTTTCCTTGTTTAATGCTTCAAAAATTGTTCTCCAGGTTCTCAGCCTGGGGCAGGTATGAGGAGAAGTAGAATCATGACCCTAAACTTGAATGCCTCAAGACTGATAAAGTTCTTTTCTCACAACTGACTCAGGATCTCCTAGGTGCAAGAAGCTTGTACACAATGATTGGGTTAACATTTTTTTTAAAACTTGTGCTTTAAAGTCAGTCACTGAATTGCATGGACTTGTCTCTGCAGCTTTCCTAGCAAGATTTTTCAGTTGTGATTTGCTATCAGCTCCTTCCTAGGGCTGAGAAAGAGTGATTGGCCCAAGGTCAACCATTGGCAGGACTAGAACCCAGTCTCCTGTTTCTAAGCTGCTGCTGTAACCACTACACCAAACTGGCTCTCTCGAGTTAACACAGTGTCCTAACATATAATTGTTTAATCATGGTTTATTATATGAGCCAAAACTGTCTAGGAAATTGGCTCTGGACAATTTCCAGCCCTAGGATCCGTTCTACTAATTTGCAAGCTCTTTCCATTTAGTGGATGGAACTAAAAAAATAACTTAATTCAACTTCCTGTAACCTGATGATCTTCAGATACTTAGGCTATACAGTTTAGTATGATTTATGTTCATCCAATTTCTCATGCAGAGAGATGAGACCTAGCACTGAAGCGTAAGAGTGAGTTTTGCCTCATCTGGAGTCTCCATCAGCCTTCTTCACTCTGGGGCTTTCTAGATAATACTTACCTATTCTGGAAGGAGTTCTGTTAAAATTTTGGAAAGCCCAATATTACTTTGATGGGGGAAACACAAAAATTACATCTTTTGGTGAGAGTTGACGGTATAATCTACAAATGTCTTTCCCCAACAGAACAGCCTTAATGGTATAAATATATAACTTCCATCACCCCAGACTTTGTCCAGTATTGTGCTGGGTTGCGCAGAAGACCCAATAACAACTGGTAGAAGACACAATGATGCCTTGCAGTTCACAATGCCATCCCACAAATTGTATAATTTGAATCATTTGGATGACATGATGATGAATCTGATGTCACCTTGTAGATACCCATGGTCATAAGTAGCTATGTAAGCTGTGGCATTTTCACAATGACATCATTACACAGAAATATTTTGGCATTATGGTAGTTTATTATAGTTGTTGCTGCATGAGATGGTTTATTTGGTTTTGTGGCAATGTGTTGTGCAAACTTGGCCACAGAGCACAACAGGTAAGCACCCAGCCAATTGTAGTTTATTATGTAAACAATTAAACAAACCATGGAGTAACTTATAAACAGATTCAAACTGGGTTCATACTGAATATTAAGCCACAGCTTGCCTACTTATGATATACTGCAGCCAGTTGCCTCCATATTATGGAATTAAAATTCCCATGAATCTCAGCAATGGCCATATTGCTTAAGGAATTCTGCAAGTCTATGTCACCACTGTTAGATACCCTAGATTGGGGAAGACTAGGCAAATGCAAGTATGGTAAACTCTACATTAGAGCTCCTGGTGGCTTCACAGATAATCAGAGTCTTCTTGAGCATGGTATAGAAATCTATCCCAAGCTCTACTGACCAGAACCAATCTCATTTAGCTTTTTGAGATGAGCCAAGGTTTGTTAGGTGCTGCACCTAATCAAACTGAGATGGCTATGAATGAGCCTCACCTGTCTGAGTTCATACAGCACAGCAGATCAGTATTTCTCAACTTGGCAACTTGAAGACATGTGGACTTCAGTTCTAGCATTCCCCAAGCAGCCATGATGCCCGCCCCCAAAAAGAAACTTTTTCCAGTGGTAGATTCTCAGATTAGCATCAGAGTTACAGACAGACACACACACCGAAAGACCAAAGCAAACTGCTATATACAAAAGCCTTAATTTTATTTAGGTTATATTTAAAAAAAAGAGGAAAAACTGGCTTTCAGTATGAAATGCATGCAAGAGCAATTGCAAAAAGTTAAAAACAACAACAGTCTAAAAGGCCGCAAAAATACTGTACAACATATCACAGCTTCAAAAACATAGGTTTAGAGTAACCATTTCTGCCTCCACTCCTCACAATATGATCCTATTGAACAGGATTTGATCTCTGAGCCCTTACAGGCTGTTTCAGATGGTGTAATGGAGGAGAGAAGTCAAGAACACACAGAGGCATTTCTCACAAGCTACTTAAAAACAGGACTTCGATTCCAATACCTATCTACCCATACTCGAATTTTTCTATCACAAATCAAGGATTCCCTTCCAAAGGAGAGCTGAGACACATGGGGGTAAATATGTCTATCTAGTAGTAACAGTGAGAGCGAGAGAAAAAATACTGATGGGTCGGGAATGTGGGGGGAAATTGTGGCGCAGAATGCTGTGTTCTCCATAGGGACATTCATTTTGCAGTTCTGCTGCTCTCGGGGAATCCACCAGCCATGAGCGTTTAGGACGGCAACAGCATCATCTCAGTGTGACTCTCTTAAACATAGTTCTTGCTGGGGTAATCACTGCGGGGCTGAGAGACGGCAGCCGTGTACCGAGCACTGTAATTGTTGCTCTCTTTCTTGGGGCAATTGCAGCACAGCAGTCCTCCTCCGAGGATCATCAAAGCAGCCGCTGCCCAACCAAGGTAGAGGGATGAGCCCAGTTCTCTCTTCTGAGCCTCTACGACAAGTGGGCTGTAGAACTCCCGGATGATAGTATTGGCTGACCAGCAGACTGGGATGAGACAAAGGATGCCTGAGACCACGAAGATGGCCCCGGAGACAATGATGATACGTGCCTTGACATCTTCCTCTTCCACACAGTTGGTGCACTTGGCACCCACGATGCCAACCATCAGGCCTAAGAGGGCCAGAAGCACGCAGATGACCATGAGAGCCCGAGCGGTTTGTATATCCTGAGGCAGAGCCAGCATGGAGTCATAGACCTTGCATTGCATCTGGCCAGTGCTCTGAACCACGCAGCTCATCCACAGCCCCTCCCAGGTGATCTGAGCTGTCACAATGTTGGTACCGATGAAAGCCGTGACCTTCCACATCGGCAGAGCACATGTGATGATGGCCCCAATCCAGCCCACTACAGAAAGGGCCATGCCCATGATTTGAAAAGCAGCTGAGACCATGATTCAGGGTTTGCAGTCCTGGAGAGAGACAACAGTATAAGCATTTTGTGAAAAGGTGGCCTAATAGGCCAAATCAAATCATTACATTTAATATAGTATTTAGCAGGAATGCAGCCTGAACTGTCAATTGACTTGCCATCATTTTGAAACAGGAAAAATATAAAACCTTTAACAGGAGCCCAAAATACTTTAATACAAACAAGAAAAAAAAAGCAACAGGAAAATTCAATCAAATTTATTTTCATGATGCAACCTACCTACTTTGCATCCGGTGCAAGGGGTGTGCGTTTCAATTGCCCAGTCATCACTGTCATTCTGATGCCACTGACCCCCCCACCCCACAGATGCCACAGTTTGCATCACTGCATCTTGGAGTCTTTTATCTGCATATTGTTAAATATTAAAGGATAAATGTTTCCCCTGCAAGTTGTGGTCGACTCTAGGGGAGGGTGCTCATCTCCGATTTACAGCTGAGGGAGCCAGCATTTGTCTGACGACACTTCCATGGTGATGTGGCTGGCATCACTCTACGCCAAGGTGCATGGAAGGCTTGTGCCTTTCCCATCAGTGGTGGGACCAATCTATCTACTTGCATTTTTACATGGTTTTGAATTGTTAGGTTGGCAGAAGCTGGGGCAAGTAACAGGAGCTCACCCGCTTATGCAGTGGCACTTGGGTCTTGAACTTGAGCCGCTGACCTTCCAGCCGACAAGCCCAGCATTGTAACTGCTTGGCCGCTGCACCCCATTGTTAAATATTAGCCCTCATAAAAAGTTGTTCTGCTTGTAGGTATCAAGTCATATTCCATTTGGCACCCACAATTTTATCTGCATAAAGTAAAATATCCCCAATTCTGCTGAGGGACTCTAGTTTAGCTAGTGTTACAGAGGGGGATTAGACCAAATGATTCTACCATAGACATTACTGGAGTATAACTGACATTAATGTTCTCCCCAGAGGCATGGTCAAACATCAGAGTAATGCAAGTTACCATGCGCTCATCTGAGGACCCAAGGCAGGAAAAGTCCATCAACTACCATGAACGAGCAGAGATAAGACCAAAGCTTTATACTCAGCAGGAGGACGCTTCCATGTTCTTGATGCTGAAGAGAAACAGGGATTTGTAATACTTTGGAATCCCACCTTTCACTTCTAGACCTATTTTGGAACCACAGTCCAACACTTCTGGAGGGCATCAGAGTGGGGAGGCTAACCTAGATCCAGGTTAAGAGAAATCCCTGGTCTCGGTAAAGCTTCTGCATGGCAGACATCTGAGAGTCTAGAGCAATATTCCTCAATCTTAAGAACTTTAAGATAGGTGGGCTTCAACACCCAGAATTTCCCAGCCAGCATGGGAGTTGCTAAGATGAAGAAATACTGTTCTAGAGAAACATAGCAAGACTGGAGAGAGCTACTCTAAGTTTCAGGGAAACAAAAAGGTAATGGAAAGATTACCTGAGCCAAACTTCTTGAAAGTTACAGAGCCCATTGTGCTGATGTTATATACTCCCTCTTGCAGAGCCGGTTTTCCCTGGCCAGCCCCTCCCCCACTTAAGGATTAGCTATGTGCATTATACAACCTGTTTCCCAAGCAAACTCAGAATCTATCACTCATCCCATTGCCCACCCATTATAGGGCTTTAAATATTGGGAGGGGGGGAAGGGACTTTTTTTTTTAAATAGCAATATAGCATTTGATTCACCAGATTGCAGGTTGCTTTCCCCCCCTGTGGAATAGAGCATCTACAGTAAACAAAGACCTGGTGGGGTGTTCTTTCCCCCCGTTTTGGGAGATCAACTCTAGATCCAGTCAGTTCTGGTTAAAAGCTAGCTAGCTGGTAGGCATGTAGCAGACCTGGAAAGATAACTTGATAAACTTTTCTATAGCAACTGAACCGTTAAAGGAATGTTTCTCAGCATTGGTACAAATAGTCCCATTCTGACAAGATGCCCTTGAAAGAGGAACCATCGCTCATTGGCAGAGAGTCCATTTTGGATGGAGATGATCTCAAGATGCAGTTTCCGGCATCTTCAACTTAAAAAAAAATCAGGTGTTAAGTTTGTGGAGACAGGGTGGAATATCCAGAGGTTGCATTCAACATCATCTGTTGTTGCGAATGCATGTGCTTTATCATTGTTTCTGGGTGTATATTTATGCTAATTGTGTTATGTGGGTTTGGGGGCAGTTAAGCCTTGTCACTTCTGTATCTAATTGACTTAATTGTGGTAAGCCAAGATGTTATTTGCAAGCCATAGGCTGGAAAGACCCAGTTTCAAGTCCCCTATCAGCCGTAGGAGATTATTGGATGACTCTGGGCTAGTCACTCCTCTCAGCACAACCTACCTCCTCGAGTTGTTGTAACGGAGGAAACTGGAGTAGGGAGTGTTATGCAGAATGTTGCTGGAGCTCCTGAAGGAAAGGTGAGATACAAACAGTGATGTGCTAATCAATGTATAATAACAAAGCTCCATTGCCATTGCTCTGCTGCAAGCCACAAACAGCTGAATTGCACCATGGGCATTGTGGCTCAGAATTCCTGATCTCAAAATTCCTGAAAATTTAATGATAATGTTGTGAGCTTGTGCAAACCGGCTCTGGTGCACCACTGGACATAAGACTATCCCCAAAACAAATCTAACAGTGACAATTCTGTGAGATAAACAGCTGAGTCAAATGGGATTTGAACTTACTTTTCCCAATGAAAGGCCAACATTTTAGCCCTTACAAATCAAGGCTTAGTCTGAAAGACTGTAACCTGCAAAATTTGGGAGTTTGATCACACGCCATGCAAGGCCATTGTTCTACCACTCTTTTTTTCAGCAAACCCTGTGCTCCAATTCAGCACTTTGCCTCCACTTTAATTTGCAAACGAATCTGTGATTGTATCCCAGCCACAAATTTTTGCTTTTTTTATTCACCCCCCCGCCCCAGCAAAGCCAAAACTTAAATCAGTTTATAATTCTCCTTCAGAGATGCAGAACAAATCAATTGCAATTGCAGACTAAAAAGTTTTAAAAGTTAGATCATGGAAGGAGATAGAATGTATGTTTCCATCGAAGTATCATTCTCATTTCTCTGGATTGGCATTATATCTACCTGATCCTACAGCTGATCACTTAACATGTTATTTTTTTTCATTTTGCCAAGTACGTGTCACATTTGTCCAGGCTGCGCTCAAACTTTCCCCATGTCTGAATCATGTCTGAATCCCCAAATCAGCTAAAAGTATCCTTTCAAGAGTTTATAACTGCAGTGGTGTGTGACCCATCCTCTGGTATTCAAGACATCCTGCCTGATTCTTTTGGAGAACTAAAAAGTCTTTTGCATAAAGTCTCTCGCACTCTTCTTTTGCATAATTTTGATTGAGCTTATTTTTGCTGTTACGGTCTTTCAAGTCCACCCAACACCTGATTACTTTTTCTTGGCCAAGAAGTGGTTTGCAATGATCTCAAAAGTCCTGGAGGATTAGAACTCAGATTTTCCTGCATCTTTGTTAATTGTAATTCTTCAATCAAGAATTGCAAAATTCTAGAGCACAGACATGTTATCAATTTTAATTCAGAAAGGAATTTTTTTTCACTGTAGTGTTAGAATTTCAGATTATGCAGGTCATAGGTTTGCTGGATAATTAAAGTTTTGGATATTTTACCATCATCATCAATCAAGTGGGAAATGGTAAATAACACTTGCTGCAACTGTTAAAAGAAGAAAACGGAGAGATCACTGGGTTTATACATGTGGCTTCTTTTAAATTTATTATATCAATCACCGTGGTAGGGATCATATGTGATAGGCAGCAAAAGCCAATCAAATTTGGAATTATTTAATAAATAGGCAGGCAAGGCAAGGCAAGCAGTTGAATCATTTTCTCTTGAAGGAGGAAAAACTATTTTTTAAAGTCATGCTGACGTTTCACTCTGGAAACTTAATCTAAACCTGACTCAGCCTCAGGGTGGAGGTGAAAAGTCGTTCTGCTTCAAATATAAGGTTTACCCCAACTCATCACTCAGACAATTGTTCCAAGACCAGCTCAGCCACTTGTTTTTTTCTCCTTTATCTCATCTTGAATAGGAGCTTTGCAAATCTTCCTACAATTAGTCAGGTACCTAAAATATCAATGGTTCTTGGGCAATTAACTCCTCTCTCCCACAGTTTTGATTGCAACAGGTCAAAGATAGTTGCACAGTGAGCTGTCTCAGTAACCATATCACCCCTTGCCTCAGGGATGTATAGGAGTCATCTGGAGTTTGTTGGCAACATTAAGCTGAGGAAATAGCAGGCATTTGTCAACTGTTCACCTGACTATTAGTAAGAGATACTACCCAGCCAGGGACTTTCTCCTTTCCCTTTCCTGGAAACAATCAACCCTGCTTAAACTGAGTTTGGCCCTTGACTTCTAACCTATACTCGCCACCCTAAAACCTCTTTCACAAGTTGTATATAATTTGCTTGATTTGGGATTATCATATTGTGTGAACTCAGCCATTGGCTAAACAAGTTTTGTGAATCCAGCCAACTGTGGCTTATTCAAAAATAAATGTTAAAAAAGCAAGGTTTAGCCCAATGTGTGAACCCAGCCTCATCAATTCCAGGCACATTGTGCTACAGCAGGCTGCCAAAACCAAAACCAAACAGCAGGGCAACATAAGGATAGAATTAGGTTTGTCTCAAAAATTTTTTATGCAGGAAATTAATATTTAGGGGGCAATTTCTCTAACCAGGCATTCTCAAAATGTGTCTAGTGTGATTCTTAAGATCAGCAGTCTGATGATACCAGTTGCTGAACACTTCAAGATAACATTAGGTGGAGAAAAACTGTGAACTTGTTCTCAGAACTTGTTCTCAGAATACTTTTGTTCTGCTTCTCCATATTGGCTGCTCTGAGCTATTATTTTTTGACACTGGTATCTGGCTGTTATACATCAGGGATCTAGAGGAAAAAAAATAGATCCTGCTAGCCAAGAGCCCATCCCTGTGCTGCTGTGCACAAAAGACCAACCCAAGATTTTATAAAAACAATAAATAGGGACAAATAACATTGGCTGAAAGCCATGTTTTGGATGAAAGTTCTGGGATTAAGGATGGATAACAAGAAAATGCATCCTGGTAATCTATGCAAGTGACACCCTTAGAAAAACACAGCCCAAGCAACCAAAACTGAGAGTCTAGAAGCAGAACATTCAAGATTTTTATTTTGCTTTAAAGCTGCCGTATTGAACTGTATCTGGCTCAGTACACTCTTCATATGCTTATAATTATCGCCATCATAACTTAGAACCAGAATAAAACTGCAGAAAAATCAAGATGGGATTGGGGTATAAGAGCAAGTAAACTGGGAGCTTGAAACACTTTCTAAATACGAAAGTAAGGGGAATTAGAAAAGCCAGTCCTCCTATTTCATTTGACATAAAATTAGTATCAGTTGAGATGGAGAGAACAGAAGAAAAAAGAAGATATTTGGGCTGGAAAACCACTCTATCTTAAACAATCAA
>JANHZU010004405.1:343740-363752 GCA_032468055.1 Acrochordus granulatus
GGAGAAGATTGGGAATAGTAGAGCAAAGAAATGAGTGTGAATTAATGGATAGAATTAATGGGATAGCAAGAGGTAGCTTGATAAAATTGTTCCATTTTGAGTCTTTGGCTGTTTGAGAACCTGTTTAAGTCATGACTGATTTTTGTTTGCAAGAGCACCCTAAATCTTCAACTCAAGATATTTGTATTCTTGATCTGTTAATGCAAGCGACTCATCTCTGCTCCCTAGGAAATGAGGTATTCATGAAGTAGCAGTAGACTTTGTCAGTGGAAAATTTTTGAGTTCCTACCAGGCATCAGTGCCTCCTTTAATTTCCACCGTATGATTTTTTTAAAGATCTTTTTAATTAAAAAAAGGAAAGTAGTGTGTTGTAAAATGTCATTACTTTCAGTTTTAGTTTATTTCCTATAATGTTTCTAACCTTCTCATTAACCTCAGGAACATAATCTGGAAAGTGGCTGCAATCAATCAAAGGTTTGTTTCTGAAATACCTATATATAGAGAGAAAAAAAGAAAAGTAAAATAAGGTGGGAAACTGGTATGGTAAGGAATAACAACATCAGTTTTCTTTGTGGTATTTATTTCTGGACTGGTTTTGCTCATCACTGCCATCATTTTGTGAGGGTGCTCATAATAGCATGTAAGATTACATCTGTTTAAAAAGGTTGTGGATTCCTCTCAAGTAAGTATTTTTTGACTGATGGTAGGATGAATATACTGCTATGAAGAATTTTAAAAAGATTCAAGTCAGCTGTTTTCCTAGAATTTTCCCATAAACAGCATGAGCTGGAGTTTGCGTATCGAATCAGAAATGGAACTTTCTTAAGTTAATGCACCTGAACCTTCCTCTTGTTTCCTTTGTGACAACCATCCAGTCTTTAATTAAATTCCCTCCTCTTTCTTTGAAAGGCCGCCAAGCCCAGGGCTAAAAGAGAGTAAGCGCGATGAGCAGCCTCTGGAAATGGGCAAACGTAAGTGCCGTTCTCAAAGCTCAAGCAGTTCAAGCAGCAGCTCTTCCTCTTCTTCGTCCTCCTCTTCTTCAGCCTCATCCTCCTCATCCTCTTCATCCTCCTCCTCATCTTCCTCCTCCTCAACGCCATTGCCTAAAACAGGACTCCAGGCAGTGGCAAAGGGTCCCCCAAAGAAGAAACCATCTCCAGAGAAGAGAAAGTAAGTGTATTTGGTTAATGAAAAGGTACAGTTTGCATCTGAGAATCAGTGTTCTATTCCTTATTGGCAATGTTGTTGAAGTGTGGAGATGAACCAGCTCTTCTCTTTCTTGGCTTGGCACCCTAAGAGTGCTGTTGTTCTGTTGCTGAATGTTTAGAATGGTTTCTAGCATCACATGCCTAATGAAAATGTCATGAAAACTTGGGAAAATAGCCCAAGTAAACTGCCCAGTGTTAAAAGATATGTGGAAGATTGTAGCACTAGCTTTTCCAGGTAGAGGAAGATATGTATCAGTTATAGTAGGACTCCATATAGTAGACTCTGCCCAAAAGTACTTTAAAAATATAGCAAAAATAACAAAAGCATTTGCAAAGAGTATTGCAGCTTATATCTGATGCTATTTTCATTATGACAGCTTGCTTTGCCATATTCTCTTCTGGACACAGAGAGAAATGAGATTTCGAGTGTTTTTTGTACCAGAAAGCTAGCTCAGCTTGTATTAGGTTCTGGTTTTTGATATTTAGAAAACTAGATATTTCCTATGGAGATTGGAACAAATAATGGTTGGCAAATCATGCCCCAAAAAGAGGGTTGTTTTTTTGCTGGGACTCCACTGATTCTTTTCCTTCTCTCTTATTGCTGTTTTCTGTTCCTCCCTGGCCTATAATTATAACACAATTATAGAGGCAGTGATGAAGATGTTTTGGGAAAGCTTTGCTTCAGAATCTACTTAAAGCTGGCATAGGTTTAGAATTTTTTTAAAAAGCAATTTTGGATGTGACATTCAGAGACTCCACTATCCAGAGATATTAGTGTCTTTGCATTACTGTTCAGCATTTTGTTTGACAATATGTATCAACTTTTTTTCTTCAATAGTTGAAGGAGTTGGCATTGCCTTGTCAGAGTGCAAAAAATGCCATTTGTTTTACCATTGACTCTTTCTGCCTGTAGGTCACGCAGCCCTAGAAAACCAATTGACTCGTTGCGAGATTCGCGCTCACTTAGCTACTCCCCAGCAGAACGGCGTCAGATTTCCCCGCCTGCCCAGCCACCCTCTGCTCCAAGGGATCGTCGTAGGTAGGTCTCTTCAGCAAGTTCACCTTCCCCTGGCTGTGATATTGGCTAGGGATTATTTTCAGAATGAATTTAACATTGAACCTAAGTCAATTTCATATCCCTATTCTCTTTCCAGAGACAGGTCTAGGGATAGGTCCCTGCAGAGGAACAGACGAAGCATCAGCAGGTCTCCAGGACGAAAACGGCGACGTAAATCTCCCAGTCCCCGAGCCTCTCGCCGTAGAACTTCAAGGTAATGAGCATGTGACTTGCTAGTTTTAGAAATGCCTGATAATTCTTAAAGGTCCTATTAAGTGTAATGGTTAGTGATTCAACCAATTTGACTGTACTGAAGCAATATAGTTTTGTTATTTCTGAAACAGTATATTCTTCCTCATTTCCTGAAGGTATGCTGAAATTGTGCCTAGTGTCTTTAATTCTGAAATCTCCAACTTGAAGTCTGTGAATTCTTCCCATTTACATCTAAGTATAATAAATGGGAAGTTGGCTTGCTCCAAATACATTCCCAGCATGCCAATATCATCTTTATTTCCATGAGTGTTACTGGGTGTTATTTGTCTAGTGGCCTCGTCTGATAAAAAAAAGACAAAGCTAAGCTGAGATAATGACAGTATGGAATGTCCTGGCGAGACTAGAAGTCAAAGAGGATTATCCTTGCTAATTTATCTTCTGGTAAATGGGTAAATTTTGTAACTAACTTTACACACTGTATTTCTTAGTTACTTGCTCTCTGAATTTTAAGTGCACTTGTCTACCCAAAACAGCTGGGGATTCCATTAATCTCAAAAGTGAGAGTCTGAACATACTCCATTTTCAGAAAATGCTTTCTATTTTCCTGCTGATCTTGGAATCAGATGCTCTAGATGAGCATTTATTCCTTCGTTCTCTTGAAACTTATCAGGGCTGACTTCTTAAACTCTGAAAGGCCTGACTACTCTTCTTTTTATTTAAATTATTCTGTATTCTTTTGCCTAAAAGACTCACATAATAAACCCCACTTATTTTCTGCCTTTACACTTGCAAACTAAAAATATACACAGAAAGGAAATGAGAAGTGAAAATGAAAATTTATATGTAGTACTTTATGGTTCTTAGAATACTCTGATATGATGAAAATGGATTGTTCAGAGGGCCTCAGTGATGCTTTCCTCCTTTTCACTTTACAAAAAATAACAAAATAGCCGCTGTTCTTTCTCACATGGTAGTTGATTCTGAAACCCTTTGTAAAGAAGCTATCTAAAGCCCAGCAATTAATGGCAGAAATGTGTGAAGATGGCAGTTGTTGGTCTTTATTACCACTTTAGTAATATTGGTTATCTTTCCTAAAAGGAGTAGATTTTCCTCTTAAACACTGTTAGGGAATTTTCCTCTTTTCTCCTCAAATCATCACTCCTGTACCAATGCTATATTTCAGTGATCTTGTTTCTTTAATACACTTAAAAATGTTTGTACGTGTTCATATCGATCACCTCTAGGGAAAGAAATCAGATTGCCATCTTATTTTGCATTTCTTAATTTTTTTCCTCCCTTTCTTTCCCAAGGTCCCCATAACCTTTTGGAGAGTGAAAAGTCCTTATCCTTACAACCACAGACTGCGCCACCCCCAGCCTCCAGTGCTGTTCAAGGTGGGAGTCCTCCGCCTCCTGATGTCCACTGGAAACCAGTGTGTTTGCATGGGGGATGGGGGTGGAGGGCTCTTCATTTGCCATTACTTTTTTATTCTCATTAGTTTTTTCCTTTACTGTCCCTGTCTTTATTGCCCGTCATTTGTCGGCAGCTACATTCCCCTTGTCCTTGGACATTTCTGCTCAACACCTACCAGGATCCACAGCCTCTGTGCTCCTCTTCCTCTTCTTCCAACAGTTGGTGATGTTCATTTGATTTTTTTTCTCTCTCCTGTGAGCATTTTTTTTCCTGTGCGTTTTGCAGCTAAAATCTTTACTTCTGTGTTTTGAGAAAGCTGTCTCCTTTTTGTTGATTTAGACATAAAAGGTTTTAAAAAAAACACAAATGGGTGGGTGGGAAGTAGTGGGATATGTGATCTAATCTGTTTGATTTAGTGTTTCTCAGGCCCCCCCTCTTTGAAGTGGTGGAGGGTTGTAATAAAAAGTTGAAGTGCATGTTAGCAACCCAGAATTTGATGGAAGGGCAGTGCTATTTAGTAGCTTCTTCCTCTGATGCCCACTGTTTCTGTCAAGCTTTTTTTGAAGAAAAGCTGACAGTTTCTTTGAGTCAGCTGCATTGGTGGGGTTGATTCTTGGTGGTGGTAAAATTGAGGATTAAACTATTCCTGCTCCTCCCCCAGAACAAAGTAAATTTAATATGCAGTGCTCTTTTTTCCTTTTTATTCCTCCCTCAAAGGAAACTCTTTCATATTGATCACCTGAGCCAGTTTATGAGGGGTTAAGTTTGGAACTGGAACTGGGGCATTCAGGCATTTTAGGGGGGAAGATGACTGAAATTTTGCTGAGAAGAAGCTGAGAAACCCTAAATCAGGGAGGGTGGGAACAGAGGTTTCTTCATATTTCTTAAAAGCATTTAATTTTTTTTGATATGTACAGCAAGGAGATTTTTTCTGTCAAATAAAAAACTTACGAAATGCAGAAAATTGTTGCTGAGTTATTAAGAATTTTCTCCAAGCCTGGTCAGAGATCTTTTCAACATTACTATTGTTTCTTCTCAATTTAAAAAGATGCTTTCTGTATGTTTGAAGGGCAAGTGAAAGCAGTAATGAAAATATTTAAGACCCATCCATTTTAGAACACATTCATACACACATTTCTATTCAGTTGGCTGAAGTTAGTTAACTAAATAACAAAAATAGAAAAGGGTAACTTGGTAGTCGTAAAACCTATTAAACCTAAATCTTTTGAGTTAATATTGTTTGGACAGAGTAAAAATAGTGTCCAGACTACTTCTCTTTTAAATAGAAAAGAAAGAAGCTTTTAAGCAGGCTCTATTCAATGTATTTTATTTGAATCTGTGGTATATTATTTGCACAGAGAGAAGAGAAATTTCTTTTTTTTTAAAAAAAAATTGCTGTTGTGCATTTAGAACACCAATTCAGGAGAGTAAATTCAGAAATTTTGAAATTTTGAAACATGGCTGATAAAAACAAATTGCTCTGTTCCAGCTGAGAACAAAAGGAATAAAGGAACTATTATGGCTCTTGCTTTTAAGGATTGTCCTCCAGCAGTTTAAACACAACTTCCTGCCAGTTGTGTTTATCTTCCCTGCAGCTGTCTGCTGTTGGCTTTTGGTTACTTGTCTACATAGGATTCTGTGATAAGGCCATTCTGCTTTGCCTTCTGCTCATCTCAGTTCCCTAACTGAAGTATGAGTAAATATTTTAGGATACTTTCTGTGAGTTAGTGTTCTGGGTGGGGAGGAGGAGGAAGAAGAAACTTAGGCATTAATTGATCCTACCCATCATGTTCACTAATACATGTTAGAGCCTGCTCTTGCCAATATTGTTTGTTTTTGGTCTTGTTTTACAAAGGAAGTTACACTCCTTACCAGAGCAGTGTACAGATTGTAAACCTTTTTTTCCACTCTCTTAACCTCATGTCAAATCACAAAATGGTATGAAATCTTTGGCATGAATTTTCACATTTTATTGTTTGGTATGCCTGAGCCCAAAGTCATCTTAGATTCATAGAACTAAATGTGTAATAGTGATATAGGAAAATTTCACTGCAACATAATAAAAATATATTTGTCTGACTGTTATCATTCCATGCCCCCCCTTGTTCCATGTGCCATTTAGTTTCTATTGCTGTCCTTTATGTATGTGTTAGTGAAATTCAAAAGCCTGCTTTCTACTTCTCAGCATGAAAAATAACACAAGTTATTATCCTGAAATTATGGGCTTAGAAATGTCATAAATAATAAAACAGCAGTTCCCTAACTGGCATGAGTATTTACTAGCTATGTAACTTTTGGATATAGGAATAAAGAATATGTTAATATAGTTGGGTGTTACTTTGTCTGACAAAGGCAAGGAATTTATAGAGATCTTTTGTATCCAGTAAAAGTACTAAAACATGGACACATTTTGAATAGCCTGGAGATGGCAAGTTTTTTGCCCTTGAGGATAGCATGAACAGTGGGTAGCAATAGATGTGACATGGCAATAGAAACACTGAAAGGGCTCAGGGCTCAATTCGGAGAGTTTCAGATATGACATTGGTAGGGTTGTCATTATCAAAGCTAAACCTTTCCATTTTTGGGGGGTGAATATTAAGGATGGGAATGGGAGATCTCTTTAGAACAAATAATTGCTATTACATTCTTAACCAGCTTTAATCTTGTAAAAAAAGCTTTAAATTATATTTTTGACTGATTTCAACCTGATATGAAGCAAACCATTCTGATTCCTATTTGTAAACCCTGAAGATGAAGAAAAACTGATCTGAAAGCTCGCTTGCTCGCTCTCTCTGGTGTGTGTGACAGAGAGAGAGAGAGGTTAGTAGTTAAAGGTAGTAATAGGCCATTTAGAAGCTCTTTTTCTTATTTCCAACCCTTTATTTTAAATAAAGTTACATCACTGAAATGTAATCATTCTGTGGCTATAATTTTACTTGATTTTTCAAGGTGCCCGGGGAGCCACATATAAGTACCCCTGATCTAAATGCACACATACTACTTATGCATGCTGTTTGTTCCTCTTCCTTGCCACCTTGGCATGCACAGATGGGAATTTTAAACTATTTCTAAATGCTGAAGACTTCTACCCTCATTCCAGGTGAGAAGCTCATGTTTTTTATTTTAATGAATAAGATAACATCTCATGGTCTGACAGCGTACAAAAGTACAATTTCCTTCTGTGTCCCTTTCCTTACCACAGCTGTAACAGATATTTGGAATACACAATATGAGAAATAGTAATTCAGACAGCAGAACCAAAATGGATAGCCATGGTGAACACTTGAAAAAGCTATTTAATCTATAGTTCAGTTGTCTGATGAGTGCTTTAATCCTTGAGAAAGATACATATCCTGAAGTGATTCTCCAAACGTATTTTCAGATAAACAGCAAGTGTGCTTTAGTCTTCCCATGTGGCTTGCAGGTCTTAAGTAAAGGTTGGGATATATAAAAATCAGGGTTTCATGATTGAGTAAAATGTATTTTTCATGTTATAAAAATAAAACAATTCTCTACTTAACCTTTTTCTCTATATCTTTACTAGTAACTGCCAACTCTTGAAGTTAAGATGTTTTAAATGAATAATTTTTGCACACAAGTTTCAGAGGAGGAACAGACTAGTTTGTTTCTCTGATATTGTGGTACTTGATTTATTATACTTGCATGCATTCATGTATTGCAGTTGGATGTAATGCTGTGGATTTACTTTGTGTGGTGTGAGTGTGTACTTTGACTCCTGGTAAGTGCATGGATAAGGCCCTGAAATGTTCCTGGCAACATTTTTAGGAGGTAATTTGCCATTGGTCATCTGAGAGAGATTAAACCCAGTTGGCTTGGTACCTCAGGCAGGACTAGAATGCATGATCTCCTGGTTTCTAGTCTAGTGCCTTTAACCACTGCACCAAAACTGGCTTTTAAGTTTAAGTAATATTTGATTGATTGATTGAATAAATGTACTGTATTAGAATCAGAGTAAGATTCTAAGTGGTCCAGTGATCAAGCAACCAGGAGGCTGTAAGTTTTAATCCATTTTAGCCATGAAAGCTGGCTGTATGACCTTGGGCCAATCACTCTCTCAACCCACCTCACAGGATTGCTATTGTGGGGAAAATAGGAAGAGGAAGATGTGTTAAATATGTCTGCTGCATATTTATTGAGTTATTTGTAAACAATAAAAGGATACAAATATTTCACATTTTTCCAGTGGAACTTAATGCAACTAATATTCTTTGTATCTAACCAGTAACCTGTGGTTGAGAACACTGCAGAACTGAATTTGAAGGACTTTCTAAAATGCCTGTGTTTATTAACCCCTCACCTAGCTTTTCCCCCCTTTGTGAATACATACAACATATATTTGTGCTAATATTTATTTTCATTACATTAATGGACATGAAATATTTTCAGTATTAGCAATCCCCCCACTTCTACGTACATAATTTCTAGCGATGTAGCTGTTGCCATCATCATCCTTTACATTTCAGCCAACCTCTTTCTTAAATGGCAAAATTAATTGAGGTTTGGAAGGAACCATAATGAATTTCTAAATGTAACTAGCAAGAGAATAATAAATTCTGCATGTGGCTTTGATAATCTAAGTAAGTGTCTAGCTTTTTTGACTTTATTGGAATGTAGCAGAGGGGAGAATATGATTCATGGTACATGAAGGAGGAAATGAATTGCATGAAGAAAAAGTATAAGCCAAATAACCATTTTGTTAGGTTTTATCCTTTATTTTATTCAAATGCAGAAATATATAGTCCAAGTCACAAATGCACCTTGGGGAATTTTGAATCTGGGACAGGGGGATGAATATAGTGACAATACATCAAAAGGAATTTGTACTTAAATAAAGGTTGTGCAGTATAACCTGTGGACAGTCCCACAACACTTACATTTTATGCTGCTGCTTTCATTTTCCATTCTTCTCAGGCTGTTCCTTGTTGCCTCCGTTGCTCACAGTACACTCATCCATAAAGTAGGAAACACTACACTTGGACACAAGCGTTTAGTAGTGCTTTCTACTTTATGGATGAGTCCACTGTCCTTAACTGTAGCTTTAATCATACTGGCTTTCAGCGTGGTCTTCATCCAGAACTACTTTCTGAGCTGTCCTCCTGTTGAGTCTCCCCTACCCCACCCGCTAACAGCTCCCTGGTTGCTGATAAAACAGGGAGACGGTAGCTGGAGGAGAGGTTTGACTGTCTTGTGGGCTAGGAGTGAGACAGCACTTTTTAGTATTAAAAGTACTCCTGCTACATTTGCAATCTACATATGGTTTCCATTGTTCTAACAACAGAATGTAAAATGGCAAACTAAACATGTGTTTATACCTTTACTGGATACATAGCAGAACTGGATAGCAAACAAGAGTTCCAAATTCTTTGAGGGTGACTTAGTTTTTTTTCTATTTTTCTATTCCCTTTGCATTTCCTTCTGCTTGAACATCTCCCCCACCTGCCCCACTTGTAGAAAGACTAAGTAATTTTTGAATTAGGTTAGAAACATAAAATCAGAAAAGAAAAAAGCTAATAGTTGTCATACTGCTTTTTAGATGGCCATTACATGTGACTCCTTTGAATCAGTTCATGTGGCAAAGGGCAGAGAATACAGAATATGTGTAGCCTGCACTTTTTCAGTTGAATGTTCCAAGTCCAATGTAGAAAGCCAATGCTCATTTTGTATCCCAAAGTCTTTTCATGCATTTCTAGCAAAAATATCTTGCTATCTTAACGTGCTTTCCCTTGTGCAGTCCTTATTTCTGGAACATCTTTGGATATAATGGGAAGAGGAGAACATTTCCCAGTTGTTTTATTTGCTCTTAAAAGGCACATTTTTGGTAATGGTGCAAAACCTAATTTATGTGAAACTGAACTAAATTCATCTTTCCTTTTTCACCCCCACACTCCCATTTTTTGCTAGACATATTGGTTATTTATCCAAACATTTCACTAACAATGGCAGAATTATTTTTAAGAAATGTGGAACAGAAAGTCTGACTGCTGATATCTTCAATGTCATTGATCCTGGAGTAAGTGGTAAAACCTAGCTTATCCAGTGCATGTTAACTAAAGAAACTCCTTTTTCCAAATTGGCAGCCATCACTCCTCAGCTTGCTTAACCTCCCAGTGTTTATGTGGTATGTTTAGCTCTAAAGACTATCCAATAAGACATGTGATACTAGAGTAGAGGTAGACAAACTGGTGCATTCCAATTGCTTTGCACATCAACTTTACCAACCTCAAATAGCACTGGGATTTGCAAGAGATTATGGAAATTGAGGACCATTTTGAAAGGACACAGAATTACTTTGTACTGTATTAGAGATAATTATCTGTGCTTGAGGTTTTAGTAGAATGCCTGATAAATACTCAACAGTGCTGATGAATCGAAAAAGAAATTATCTGAGTGTTGAAAAACACTCTTTGATAGTGCATTTCTCAGCCTCACCTTGGAATCTCTTATTTTCTTTACAGAATTAGGTGTTACAGATGTGTATAGTTCAGGTTTTGAAATAGAAAGCAAGGATTTCTGTTGAGTGTTAAAAGAAATGAGTCGTTAGCTTTGAAAACCAATATAAGTTTAGCAATCTGGTAATTGATAACTGCATATTAACAAGTTGATTTTATTTTTTTAAGTCAGGATTTAACTTTAAAAAACATCCTAATTTAGTTTTACTTAATGAAAAATATTTTTGGGGAAAAAAAATACACTGATCCTATTTAAAATTCTGCCTTTCCCACTCAGTTCAGAAAAACAATAAAATTTGTCTTGTCAGAAAAGACAGCATCAGTTTGGTGTAGTGGGAACTATGTTGAAGTAGAGCCCCAAGTTCTTTTTTTAGCTGTGAAAATTTACAAGTCATCTTTCAGTCTATCACAGCTTAATAACATTTTGGTGGAGATTAAGTGAAAAGTGATCCCTAAGCAAACTACATTAAGTTCTGGGGAAATGGTGGGAAATAAATCCAACATAGATAGATTTAGAGCAGATACGAGGTGAAATTTGAGAAAAGCAGCCATTTATAGTAACCAGCTACAGTTTCTGCTGACTTGTACTACCTGTTTTATGGTATGAACAGCATATTCGTTTCACAATGCCCAGACAGTTAAGCAAGGCAAAACAAAATATAGCTATTTTTCAGGATACAGTACTGTAAAACTGTTAGCTTGTTTAACCAGTAAATGTAACTTGTGCAGACCCATTTTAATTACATTTTTGAACTGGGGAATGAGACATTTAGCTAGAATAAAGAATATTTCTCAAGTTAGCATTTTAATATCAAAAGTGCTAGGCAATTTGCCAGAATAGAATTTGATTTAATTAGATAAATGTGTGATTCTTCAATCACCATACTATAGTAGCATATATGATGCTGTTAATATGTTGCTTAGTAGCTTTACAGAGATAAAAAATAAAAATTAATATATCCACTGAATCAGAGAAGATCTAGTTTTGAATTTAGGTCTGATTACGTTTGCTTAAATATAACCTTTGCAGACATCATCTGGAATATTTTTAAATAAGAACATAATATACAGTGAACATTCATAGAAGAGTAGCACAAGAATTTATGGCTGCTGTATACACCTGGGATATCAGTAAACCTTTTTGAAATGTAATGTAAAGAACTTTTTGGCTTGTTCATAATCCCTTGGAGATAGTCCAAGTCTCCATTTGGGATTAAGCCCCAATAAATGCAGTGGAATTTATTTTTAAATAAAGAGGACTGTCCTATTAAATATTTTCTAAAACGAGCCAAAAGTCTTTAAACAAAAAATGGGTTAACAGATAACTAATGTGCTTTTAAAACAGCAGCAATAAATTGAATTTTTTTCTTTCTCCTAATTTTTCTATTCTCAAAATGTTGATATTTAAAGAATATTATTACAGTTAATTTATCTAGGGGTCCCATATCTTAACTGGGAGCCATCCAGAGTTGTTTGAAAGATAGGGGCTATATAAATGTTTAAATAAATACCTGTCTCTTCGCATTTCTTCATTGTCTTTAATCTCTCCCTGCAGTGAAATCATTGCATTGTGACTGAAAGTTCAAAGATGGTACAGAAGCACCACCATACTGTATATGACCACTCTGGACTTCAAATTAAATTATTTTTAAAGACCAAACATTTGAGAATACGAAATCTCATAGACTGTTTGGTACTTCTGCCAAAAATTTTAAGAGGTGGGCGGGGAGCTAGAATTTTAAACACAAATATTTAAAATCTTGGAGACTTGTGTTCTCTTTGGGTTTCGGCCATTTTAAGAAATACAGATTTCGGCATCCACCCGCAGTACCCTTAGAAACCATTAGTGGCCTCTGAATCACATGTTGAAAATGATTGAATGAGAGAGACCCTTTGTGCATTAACTTAAGAGAATTTTATCAGTTTAACAATGATTTTTGACAACCTCGCTTTCTGGAGCACTATTGTTAAGTATGGGTCAGGCACTACAACAAGTAGGACTCTTTGCCACGCATTATCTTTCACACACGCTTGAATCTGAAAGGTGCACGTTCCCTCCTAGTTTTTGACAGTTGCATCTCACTGTGGTTCCAAAATGGACAAAAAAATATATCTTACCAGCCAGTCTTGGTCCAGAGCCAGGATTCATGAAGGAAATGGATTGTATCCTGAGACAAAGGGGAGTTTTCAGATCAAGGTTCTGTGCAAAGGTGCAGGGATTTCCTTACACCCAAACAACATAAGTTTCTTTACAGAAAGAAATTGTCTTAGACCAAGTGAAAAATGGAACAGAAGGTAAAAGAATTCCTGTAAAATACAACTAACACTTTAGAGTGGGGTTGGTTTGGAAATAATTTTGATTTTTCTTTCCTAACACTAGAGGGCACGTTGATTACATTTCCACATTCCCTTGCACAGTGCCCAAAGAAGCCGAAGTGTGTCCCCACCAGCACCTCCGCCATATTTCCTCCTGTTTAAGTCACGACACGACTGATGTAACTTCCCCATTTTTGTTTCCCACCCTAAACAGATTTAATAGACTTAAGGACCGAGGACCCCATTCTCTGGTAAAAATGTGGACCTCAGAGCATTCCTCTCCCTCTGTTCCCTCGAGGCGACTTCACCCCAGTTCTTGCTCAGAGTATTGATTGACCAGCCGGTAGGCGAGGCGCTCAAGGAGCCCACGGATCCCTTGGCCTCCGTGAGACGAAGGGCTCTTCTGGGTTCAAAGCTGGGGCTACGTGCTGGAGCACCTAGCCGTGGAGCCCCACCCTTCCCCTCAACAGCCCAGAATAATTGTGTGCAGCTACCTTTCGTTGTTCGCCATCTTCCCGGGCCACCAGAGCGACCAGCCGCCAGATGAAGTAGAGAGATGGAAGCAGTGGTGCTTGGCCCATTTATAGAAGATGCTTCGTCACATCTCCCCGCCTAGTTTCTCCTCCCATTTGAAAAGCTAATCACATGTCTTGCTATCTCTCCCCTCTCGGGCCCAAACCACAGGAAACGTCAAGAGGCCTCTCTTTTCCTAAGTGGAGCAGGAAATTGCATCTGCCCACCCTGGTGTCTCAGAGCTTTGCCTCCACACCTCGCCGTATATCAGGGAGTTGTGGTTAAATCTATTTGCGGGGTGGCTCTCCGCTATGTTAAGCCATAGCAAGGGGAACAGGTTCTTGGCAAGGCTCTGCCACCCGTATCCCTTGAGAGCAGAGCAGTCCTGGAGCTGCGGCAGCTCTGTGCGCTGAGACGTGGCCAAGGCTGTGGGGAGATGTGGTAGTCAGGGAGCCCCGCTCAGCCATGTTGCGTTCACATGTAGGGTGGGCCCAAATGTGGAGTGGGCCTTCGGAGGAGCCTTATTTTGCAGCGGGAGGCACGACACCAGACTCTCTTTCAAGAGAGGCTGTGGGGTCCCTTCTCTGTTCCCGCAGTTCTCTATGCCAACCTTTGATAAATCAGTGCATATTTTGGGGAAACATCTGTACATTAACGATCGAGTCTGACCAGCTGTCGGTGGCTTTACGAAGCTGTTCCTCGTCACCTTGATTATGTGTTTTGTTTTCTAAGAGGGACGTGTCTATGGCACTGTGTTCATCCTCCTTTAGTCGCTTACCTTGCACAAACATACTCCTGTGAATTAGCCTCTGACATGTGGACGGGCTAAATGAGCAAAATTCAGCTCCATATTTGTCTGGGAGCATCTGTCTCAGAGTGGCACCTGGATTGGATAGTCATTGTAAACTGGTCCTGAATTAGGATTAGTGGTATTTTGACTTTAGTTCTAGGATATTTAAGTCCTGGCTTTGGATTAAGGTGAAGGTACTTGGTGGTACCACAGATTTTTTGGAATACAGTTAGGTTGATATTGGGAAACTGCTGGATGCAAACTTACATGCTATTCTCCAACTTCCTATCTTTCCAATGCCACCTGCTTGGAACTCGAGATAACTTTTGGTGGTATTTTTAGGTCCCTTCTTCACAGCTTCTCTTACAATGTCTATATCATTCCTGATGGATGTTGTGTTTTGCTTTATGTTTTCTCCAAGGACTTTGTGGGCAAAATGTTTGGAATTTCGAGGACATCCCGTTGGTAATTTCACAGAATGGCTCCTATGGAGAATGTGGCGAGTCCTTAAATCCATATTTGCTTGAAGGCAAACTGCCAACCAGATCTTCTAGGTCTCTCTTGCTTGAGCTTGTGTTGTTATTTTCTCAGCAAATGGATACACTTCCAAGCAAAGCCTGGCTTTTTATTTTCTAAGAATACCTATGTGAACCTTGAGGAACTTAAGAGCATTCTTGGAAATAAATACAATCAGGTTCCTATATATATTGGGACAATGATAAGTGTTTTGGCATTTGGCCTCTGTACATCACCACACTGAATTTGAAATGAAACTCATTTCAAGATGTGAGCAAAGTGAAGACTTTCAGCTCTATCTAATTCAAGGGGGTTGGCAAAAGTGAGGCATTCACCACTGAGGAATTACAATCATTTTAATACATCCATCCCCATTTTGGGGACAAATAATGGGACAAACTAACATGACTGTATATTATCCAAGTTGTGAAAAAAATAGAAATGAAATCAAATCAGGTAGACTCTGGTGAGTTTTAAGAAATGTGTCACTGAGCATGTTGCCAATCTTAAGTGCTATATTGGGGATCCAGGGAGTAATATGTTTTGGATTAGGCACACCAGTAATCCTTGCAAAGGTGTTTTTCTATCTAGATTCTGTGGAACCAGGTTGTCGTTAACACTTTATGGCAATCTTGCAACAGTTGGATGTCAGAAGAAGATTAGCAATCTTTTGAGTACCTTGTTTACCACTGCTAATTAACTGAAAGAGTCAAAAGATATCTCGATAAAAAGTGTAGAGAACAAACTAGGGAATTATTTACGTGGACTTTCATATTCTTAACTTTGAAAATTTAAATGTACGTAGGAGCCGGAAGTTAAATCACAGAGAATGACGTTTCCCAGTTTTTCTAGCAGAAACTAGTTGTAATTCATTATGGAGATATAACATTGGCATAAACTAATGTGTATTATGTGGATTATTTGTTCATGTGTATCATGTACATCGTTTGTCACTCAGTCAGCCAGAGACTTAGATGGATTTGGCATTTTTGTCCACTTATCGAGTCCTTCCCAAGGACCTGGGATAGGGAGATGATATTCTTTGATGTTGTTAAAGGTATCATTGCCAGATATAAGATCTTCCAAGTCATGCTACCTTTTGCAATTGCCTGAGGGTGAATTTGTCGGTGCCAGTGGTGTTCAAGTTGTGCTCCAGTTGTTTTGGGATTGTACCCAAGCCCCTATTACTATCAGTACTACATTTGCTTTCTTTTGCCACAGTCAATGTATTTCTATTTGAAGGTTTTTGTATTTTGTGATGTATTCCAGTTCTTTCTCTTCTGTTCTGCTGTTTCCAGTGTATTATTATTATGATGGAGTACACATATTTTGTGTGTATTATTTTATTACCCTCTTAAAATAGAGCTCCATAGAGGATACCCAAAAACTGCACTCAGCCTATCATTATCCCTTTTGTGATCCTCAGGCCTCTCTGAAGGGTGGGAAATCCTTTTTTTCTCAAAGAGTTTTTCAAAGGTTTTAGAGGGCAAAACGGATACGGAAACTCTTACAGTTGCTTTAGGTGTCTATTTCACCCTTTAAGATACTCAGAGCTTGATACAGTCCTGAAAGTGATAGAAATTGAACACCCTGCCATGACATAATGGGTGTTATTAGTCTCACCTAGAAGGCTCATGATAAAAAGGTGAAATTTGAAGTGGAGATCTCCCTGATAATCGCTTAGATGATTCTTTTTGCACCACAAAGACCCCATAGAATTCCTTACATTTTCCATGGAGTATAAAAAATAGCCAGTCTGTAATATAGAAGATTTTAGAAAGGAACTTTCTTAGAACCTTGCAATCAAGCAATGGCAGAAAGATGCAAAATAATAGCTGAGAGTAGAGGGAGTAAAACTTGTAATCTGCTGTGCAACTCACAATCTTTATTTCGAGAGAACATCTACACTTACATACCTATATAGGCACAAATGGGACTTTGTGGTTGATTTTTCCTGTTGGCAAGAATGCTGTTATTTTGTATGCTCTTTCGACAGTTCTGTTCCCTGTCCAGGGGTGGTCAGAGATCTGAGGGCTGATTTAGGTGGGATCAGATTTTCTATGTTTTCTGTCAAAAAGTAAGAATCTGCTGAACTCTTATGAAAAAGTTGTGGATCTGCTCTCCCAAGCAATATCACTGCCTTACCAGATAAAGTTCCAGCAGGCCTCCCCCAGTCTTACTCTCTCTCTCTCTCTCTCTATCTCTCTCTCTCTCACACACACACACACACAAACACACATATCATGGTTCCTCAAACAGAAAAAATACTTACTGAGTTTTCCCCCTTGCCTCTTTAAAAATCAGTATTCCTAGAGGGACACTTTTGGCCTTAATTTGGCTGCAAAAATATTAGAACTCATGCTCTGGATTTGCTGTTAGAAGGAATTTTAACAACATTGAAATTCCTTCAGATTAGCCTTTTTAACACCTTAATTTGCAAAACAGGAGAAATTTTTCTACCATTAGCAGTATGTATTGTCAAGTAATTTCCAGTTGGCTGATCTGCATTTGTTGATCTTTGCATAAATGAGCCAATTACCTGACATACCTCAAGGTGATATCTTGATATGCAATGATGCTTCAGATTTCTTAAAAGTCTTGGATTCCATACTGTACTTGATTATTAATGCCAGTTTCTAGACATAGTTTGCAGTGAATTCAAAGTATTTATAGACAGTAACAAGATCCCTTTCTAGGATACCAACATAAAGATTATTTTGGAAGTATTTTTGTTTCAATGAAAAGAGCAGATGTAGTTGTGGAGATTCTAGGCCTCTTTTGCCTAAACAATTTCAATCAAAAAGATTTAGAGAAAATATGCTCATTAAACTTTATAAAAATATATTTTGAGATTATCTATGGATTTTGGGGTAGGCTGATTTCTATTATGGAGATTGGCACAAGTAATTTGCTGTTTCTGAAAGACACTTGTTTACATAACTTAAATACATTTGTAATAAATGCAATTACGATTGTTGATTTGTTTACAATATTGTATTTTATATTTATTATAAATAAAATTGCAGAAATACTACTTTTTTCAGCAAAACACAGACATATAACCCTTTATATTTTAAAAAGTCTTTGAAACATTAAAAGTTAAATGGAAGCAGAGAGCCTATTGGATATCCTGATTTTAGATGATCCATCTCAAATACAATTTAATTCAGGTTTTCATTCATAAAATTGGTTAAGCCATAGTGTGTGAAGGACTGACTCCTAAACAGATATATTTATACAGTATATTATTTTGGACTGTTTCTGGTATTACATTTATCTGTTGAATTTTTACCTTCCTAACAATCTTGTAGCTTGCGTCTGAGAGTGATTGGTTTGGAGCTTGTGAGTTTCATAGCCAAATAGGCCTTTGAATCTCAATTCTTCCCATTCCCAACACTCTGACTGTTGCCTTCCATTCACAATTGTGGAGAAAGGGTTAAGCTCCTGCCTTTGCTTCCACATTCATGAGATCACGTCACACAATTCCAAGTTCTCATTTCTTGTGTGTTTCACAGAGGAAGTGTTACCCTCTCTTTATATGCAGGCACTAGGAAGGGCTGAAACAGGCCAGGTTAATATTCATATAAATATACAATCCAGGAGTCATCCCTCTTATACTATACTTTAATTCATGTTATGAGTAGGAACAGAAATTAAATGGTACTAGGGATGAATCATCTGAAGCCAGGATATCCAACAAGCCTTTTGCTCTATTTCAGTTTTTATTGTTTTATATCTGAATATCTATATTTGTATCTATATCTATAACTATACACACATACACACAACGATGGTTTAGGAAAAGGGTAGATATATTAGATTATGCAAACTAGAACATTTTCATGGCCCTTATTTTGGTGCTTTGGTGAAACTAGCATATTGTTCAGCTGGTTTCTCTCAGTAAGCTAAATTAGGATATAACTCTGGCCAGTGTGGATGGCCATATTGGCGGAAGAGTATGATGGAACTAGTTTGGAGAAGTTAGATATCTTTGTTTTTCATTTTCCTCTCTCCTTCCCTCATCCCCAAGCAACATAACATTATTCAGTTTTCCCTTGTGGTTTCCTGAATGTATGAGAACATCTTATCTGATGAGGCAAGAGTGCTTTTTATCTTTTAAGGAAAGCAGGCAAGGGTTTACAACTAAGATACTAGTGTCTCAGCAAATGCTCTGTTATGGCTTTTTGATGATGGGATAGTTGTATGACAGTTGTCTTGAGCATCCACTTACGGATTTTCCAAAGACATCCAGATAGCCAATACAGGAAGTGGAATACTGGACAAGATGGGGCTTTCTCCTGATCTATCAGGACTCTTCTTTCTTTCTTAGGAGAGGGAGTTTGGGAGCTACAGACAGAATTCCTTTGTTGTGACTTAACTTTAATTTTTTAATGATCCTTTCCCCCCTCTTTTTGCAGAAGTAAGTTGAGTCCAACTTGAGGGAAAGGGAAGTTAATAATATGTGGGCAGTTTGTGGAGGTATCACAACTTTGTTGCAGGATTTTAAATATGTCCAAGAGATAGACAAATAGATGGATAGATAGGCAAATCAGCAAATGGACAAACAGATATTTTTTAACAATGGAATATAGGAAATTACTTTCTGGTATGTTAGATATTTTTTAACACTGGAATATAGGTTGGGAGAGACTCTTCAGTGTTACAAACATTGAAGAGTTTTTCTTGTTATCTGGACTTGTCATTTTTAAACCAAGGAGGCAATGAATTAAACTGAGGACTACTTCTGAATACAAAATACATACTCTGAATATATTATGGTTTCTTTCTTTTTAATTCAGAAGTATGAATTGTGACCAAGTTTAGTGTTGCTTGATTTAGAGGAACTAATTGGAAATTCTTCATTAACTATTTTATCTTCTGGTTGATTTACTAAATTTGGTAGTTCCCAAAGCAGGAGAGAAGATCTATTGAACATCTTGATTAATTGATAACCCATCCATAGAGATTCCACATCCCTTAATAATGGGTTATAATGTTCTAGCAGCCAACTGCATTCTGCCTTCCTTGAGATTATTGTTCTGTCCTACCATGTATAAAAAACACTGTATAGAAAACAGGTTTTCTATGTGATATCTTTTCAGGTATTTAAAATACATTATCATATACTCTTCAGCCATCATTTCTCAACACTTTTAACATACAGTTCCCTCAATATCTCCTCATAAGACTTAATTTAAAATTTTCTGATCATCCTTATTAATCTTCTTCTTGCCTGTTTGAATTCTTCTGAATCTTTTCTAATGTATGCTGCCCAAAATCAGAGATAGTAGATCAGGTATATCTCACCAATTGAGAATATATTGAGAAGGATTACATACTCTCATTTGGAATTCTGTTGTTTCTGTAGACTCAAAGTTTGCTTGCATTTGTAACAGTTATGTTGCACTGCTGCTTCATATTTTCATTTGTGCTCAGCTTCAGAATGCTCAGCTTCGTGCATGTTATTGTAGTACAAGGTACATTTGTTTTCTTTTTCCCGATTAAATCTGCATTTA
>JANHZU010004405.1:371533-382091 GCA_032468055.1 Acrochordus granulatus
GATAGGGATTTTTATACAAATAATTAACATTAAACCAATCTTGTGACCTAATTAATCAGGGCATTTAAAAAAAATCTATTAAAATGCTGCACTGAACTATATTAAACGGTTCATTTAGATGCTTATACATAGTTATGGGTTCAGCACTTCACCCCACCCTACACCCAGGTGGAAGATATCATGTGTATCTAAACCTCAGACTTTTAATTTCTACTTTTACTGGCTGGTCTAAAAAAAGAACTAGTTAGTAGCTTCCCTTTCCCTCACCCAGCAGCCCACCTGTTTCCTCTCCATTTATACAGTTCTCCTCACTTCCCCATTCTGGATGCATGTGTGATTGTGGGGGGAGAGCACAACTAGGTTTAAAACCTGTAAAAGTAAATCAACATTGCTGGAAGGATCCTTGCTCATTATTCCCTGTACAATGTTTCCTTGGATTCTCATCACTGACTCCTCTGCATTTCATGATTTTTCACAGCATAGTCTTTGGAAAAAGGACAAAGAGAAAAGGAAAAAAAAGGTATTTTTTTTCTAGGTGATTTTTGAGACTGGAATGATGTAGAAGGTAACATGTACAACACCAAAGAATACCAGATCAACATAGAAATGGATCTAGATTTAACTATCCTTAGTGTAAATTGTTTGAAATCATTGGTATTTAAGTCATGATTTGTTTGAGTTCAGCGAAATTGCTTTTAAGGATGAATCAATTACATTAATGTAGACAATTTTGCCTCGCTCTGGAGTAAAGCTTACTGAAATGTTCTTCCTGCCATGGATACATGCTGTAATATTGGCCAATCATTTGCATGTGATGATTGGCCAATATTCATTCATGTTGAACGAAGCTGGTAGACTAGTTCATGCTTACTCTAAGCCATAAACTGTTTTCTGTTCCACGATGGATATATCCACCCAACATTACAGTCAGGTGAAACCAAACAGAATACATTATAACAGTGCAGAGATGAGAGTATCCAGTGTCAGTATAGATTCTGAAGCTTTCTTTGATAGCATAGTTAAAAAAAATTACCTGTTCAGTTTAAAACAAATAAACTTTTTAAATGTTTGCTGGGCTTAATGTGTTTTTTTTAATCAGTTCTCCAAAAATATGCATGTATGGGAAATTGAACTGAAGCATTAAGTTATTTTGATGATGCTACTGTCGCTTATTTACATGTATTAATATAATAAAACTTTTGCTCAGTGCATATACTGATATACATATATACATATGGATTATGGCATTTAAAATCAATACATGTTAAATTCTAAAAGATTTGTCTTCCAAGCCAAGCAAAAATTTAAAAGCTAACAAAATACAAAGCTTGTATTTCTGGTCCTTTTAATATCTTTTTAAAAAGGAAGTGTTTGGTGAAATACCAGCCCAAAAGGTACTGGTTTGGCCTCCTGAGAAAGAGAATTTCAGAAAGCCAGATTTGGTGAATGAAAAAGGCCTTTTTCTCCGAGGGAAACATAGCTTGGCCACAACTAGCTACAGAACTTAGGAAATAGATGTGCTTGTATGGGAAGAGATCTTCCATAAAGTATGTGGGACCTAATGCATTTAGAGCTTAAAATATCACTATTGCTCTGAGTTGGGGCTGTGAACAAACTGGTGTGGTTCTCAGTGTGGTCCTTGTAGATCTTGCCTGCAAACATCAGTCCACAATGGTACTGCATTCTGGACCAGTTGTGATGACCCTTCAAAAGTAACCCATCAGATATAGGATTCAGTTATCTAATTTACACGTCACAGGCATGCTATAGTCAGGTCTTATCGCATCAGGACTGAATGTAGCTGGTATGCCTGCCTAAACTGGCCAAAGGTACTCTTAGCTGCAATCATCACCCTAAGCAGCCAAGACATAAAGCTGCAATCCGAGGCGCTAATAGACTGTAAATTTGTGAGGTTGCCATGCTCTTCAAAACAAGATTAATTATTCCTATTCCTGAGTGCGTCTGCTTTCTAACCGTAGGCTCCTCTGTCTTAGTCAGGAATATCTTTCAATTCATTAATCCTACTCAGCCTGTTGTTGCCTCAGATGCTGATTTTGAGCACCCACAACTACCCTGATATTAAATGAATATGAGAATTAGAGCTACATGTCTCACACATATAAACAATAAGGCACTGCAATTCTGATATCTTCCAATGGTTTCATATAAACACACAGGGACAAACGAAACCTTGAAAAATATGGCGCATTTGTGTCCAAAGAGTTGCCCACAACATTCATATATAATGGTACCCTCTCAGTGGAGACATGCATCTATCTCTCTTCTCCATCTGGCTCCTGTTGTGGATAATCTATAAAGATAACTAATGTTGTCTTGCTGTTCAACCTAGGCCTACATTCAGATTAAAATAGAGCTAGATGATGTTTCCCATGTAAGAATGACAAACTGACATGCTGCAAGGCTTTTTAAGTACCTCGCTCAAGCATGTTACAGTACATTGGAGTTTGGTTGCAAATAAACCAACATGGTGTATTCCACAATAGATTTCTTCACCAGACATTTTCCACCGGCCATGTTAAATCTGGATTAGTACAAATTATTCTCCCAGCAAATCATTGATCACCCTAGGTATTTGATCAACCAACCTTCTCCTGGTTATCTTAGCCAGACAGGAAGGATCAAGGATCAAACATGCATGTCGCTGGTCATGTATTAAGAATTTTGTCTACATCCTCTGGAGGCCTTGTTATCTGGGGAAAATAAGGATAAAATAATTATCATCTCTGGCTTAGTGCAGAGTGTGACTCCTTTAGCTTTCAGCTTCAGTTCTGTCTCATCTGTACAATGGGCTTAGTAAAAAAAAGCTGATGAAGCTATTAAAAATAGCTGCATTGAAAAGGACTGAAGTTATTCACAAAGAATTAGTTATGACCTGGATGTTTAATGCCATATTTATGGACTTTATATATTTATCAGTTTCAAGAGAAAAGCACAGCAGAGTATCGTTGCTTTTTTATGAATAATTTGACTTTTTAGACAATTTTTTTCTGTTCTTGTATTAAATATTAACTGCATTGAAAAAAAGGCTGAGAAAAAACCTCATGATAGATATGGAACAGGAAGGACCCCTCCTCAGTGTGATGGAACCAATGTTTCTGACATGATAAAGAGTAGAAGGCAGGCAGGAGAGCCAAGTTTTGATATGAGCAAAAGGCAACAGACAGCTTCAATTCCATTCAGTCCTACTCTATCTATTTAGGATTGTTCTTCCTTCTGACCCTTGTACGTAAGCTCCAACATCTAGTTCCTTTTTATTCTATGCACTCCATTTCCCTGCCAGAGAATCTTGCTTCTCAAGTGCTCTTGACTTTATTTATCCCTCTCCAAACCCATGTACTGGGTGAAGTGGAGAAACTCCAAGTCCTGGTTTCCAGATCCCCTCCCTGTTCCTCATTGCAACCTGCTAGATGCTTCCCTCCTCCCTTCGCTTGCCCAGATTGGTGTATATGAGTATCTGAGACTTCCTGCTTGGGTACTGCGCTGAGGCTTTATGCGATTGGATGAGGGATGAACTATAGTGCTCATTGCCGATTGCCTTATATGGGCAGAAACTGCAGAGAAGAATCAAGCAAGGTTTTTGCTGCCATTTTATGAGACAGGATGTGGTTGGGTTGCGGTCTCTGCTAGCAGAAAGACGTTTACTTGTGTGCTTGGTGAGGGGGAAGGGGAATTGTCACCTGCGAGTGCTGTAGGCTCAGTGACCTATTCCGAAACTTTCCTAGCATGTTTCCCACTGTACATTTCCATTGCCCTTCTCCCTCCTTCTATGCCTGTAATCTAATTATCAACATGTGCACAAAAATTACTTGCAAGAAAATTGCAGCTGGAATACATATTTTGTGACCATAGCAATTCGTTGATCAACCAAAAGAGATGGTCTATCATTTGCTGAAAAAAGATCTGTATGATCATGAGTCCTAATCATGTTATGAGCAATTGGCCTCAAGGAAACTGATGGCAGCCAGGTTTGCTGTTGGAAGCAATCTTACTCAGAATCCTAACTGAAGAGCCATGAAATCATAAAATTGCAACCTAGAAGAACACTTTGACTTTGCACTGATTTTCATAGAAATCTGATCATCTGCAACTATGCAGAATGTCTTGTCATGGATGATGAAAGTTGTAAGCTTACAATGGGTAGGCTTGGTGGGTGACCTTGGACCAGTCACTCTCTCTCAGCCCAACTCATCTCACAGGGTTGTTGTTGTGGGGAAAATTGGAGGAAGGTGTGTTAAATAAATTTGCTGCCTTGAATTCTTTGTAGAAATTAGTCGGGATATAAATAAATATCTCCAGACGTGTCCTTTAGAACAATAATTTTTCATAGCATGGTTTGGCACTAAAATGGCTTCGGTTTTCCTTGTCAATGATCTCTTTTCAAGAGAGAGAAAAGGGGAAAGATGTTCTTGTGGATTCTTCTTAATCAGTTAAGAACCTTCAATACTGTTGACCATGATATCTTAATAGACTGGCTCTGTGGATGAGAGGCACAATGACATAGTGGTGCTGTCCCTATCTGTGCAAAGCTTTTCACGTTGTTTACTCACCCCTTGGCAATTGTGGTCCATCTTATCTCCTATGCTTCTTAGATATCTATGAAGCTGCTGTATGGATGTCAATAGGAAATTTAAATGTTATTGATGACCCGTTGTTCTGCTTCTCCACATCATTCAAATTGAGATTGTACAGATGGTGAATTTGTATGCGGGTTTAGTGATGGCTGTAATGAATTCCACTGAATTTTGAATGTGAGATAGATGGAAGATATGGTTCCCGCGTCAAGCTGTTGAGTGTAGACTTTCAAATAGCTGAGGAAAGAACGTCTTAATCCTGTATTTTTCTGATATCAAAAAGTTAAGCAGGGCTTGGCTCTATTGGAGATGACCAGGAAACAGGATTGTAGGTGAAACTGAAGAGTTAGAAAAACATCCTTAAAGGCAACAGTAGCAAACCACATACACACAGATACATATTTCTTTGTGAAATCATCAGGAATTGAGTGTTACTTTAATCTCCCTAATGGATTACTCTTGACACATCGAAGGTGGGGCTGGTTTAGAAGCTTCCATTGTGGAATGAATTAACCAAAATTGGTTGTCTGGTACATAGAAATGGAATCATATTAAACTGATTCTAAAAGGTCTGTACTAATTGTCTGCTTGAATTAACTTCAAGGTGCTGGAGCTTATATTTAAAAGTAAATAATTAGAAACCCAGATACCACCAAGGTAGATTATTCAGTCTGCCCATGCTTCACAGTCACTAGGAGATGATGTTTTCTTGCTGTTGCTGGTGGACTATGGGCAAGGAGAAAAAAGCTTTTGCTGCAGCATTGTTTGTGGAGTGGTGTCACCCTAAAAATGTAGCTGATCATCTTCCATCAGTGAGAAATGTTGTACAATGTGGCAGTTTACATTGAAGGATTTCCAGCCAGGTGGAACTGGAACTGCTAAAAAACCCCCACTGAGTTTGGGGCAGGGAGGCACAGCTTTGTGTGATCTTGTTCTTAAAGAACTTATAGAAGACCTACTCACATATTTCTTTTAACACTGTGGAGAAGTGTGCCATTGTCTTCTGTTATCATTTTGCACTGAATGAGGCCCCAATGTCAAGTGAGATCTTGTTTTTATTAAAATATATAGAACAGCTGCCAAGACAAAAGACAACCCATGTAAATGCTTGTGTCTTAAAAGATGAGGCTGTATCAATTTGCTTTTTACCTCCTTTGTTAGGCCTGTGAGTGTGAATATTTGTTATAGGATACACTGAACTATCACCTCAAAGCTTATATGGATAATACAAATATATATTTATGGATAAATGAAAAAGCATATTTTTCCAAATCTTGTTGGTACAGTGTTCAGACCTTCTAAACCTGAACAAGTAAATAGATGGGTGATTTCTGCTGAAATACAGATTTTTTTTTCTGTTAGTTATGGGATATTTCCCATATTTCCAGATTTTCTTGTCTTTCTTCCCTGTCTCCCTTCAGTGGTTAAGTGGAATTACACTGTACCAAACAAATACAACTCTAGCTCTCTACAAATGTTCTGTGTTTTTTAAACCACCTAGTAATTAGCTGGACAAGCCCCACGCAATGCTGGAATTTTTGAGAGCTTTCTTGTTGGTTGGTACAATATATCAGTTTTTCTAAGCTCATACACTATATGGTAGTTTGCACAAAAATACTATAAACAGACAATGCTAGACAAAGTTGTGGGGAAAGTCAGATGCTAGTAGCACATGATAGAGGATGCAACATTATTTTGGGAGCTGCCCAGAGTTTGGTATACGTGACGATTACATACATGTTTTAATAAATATTTTATAACAAGTGGAAATTGTATGGCTCAGATTTCAGAAAATATCATAATCTTCACACTGGTTCTTCACAATTTAATAAATGAGATGCTCTCTTAAAAAATAGTTTCAGCCTGAAACGAATTAATGTGTGGAATCTAGGGGTTTTGTTCTAAGCAAGTTGTGGTATACTTAGTAAGCCATAGTTTAATGTAATGTGTGAACCAAGTCCTGAAAACTCATCGTACAACATTTCAATTAATATTTGGAGAAAACATTACACAAACTATAGCCATATAGCCGAGATTCTGAAGCACAAATCCTATTACACAGACATAGTTCATCACAATAAATTGTAGCTATCCAACCAGATTATGATTCCCCATCTTAGGGGATGTCATTTGAAAACAGTTTTCTACCAATGTGGCTAATCACATGTCCTCCCATTGGACAGCATGCTGTGAGAGACTGTCAGCTCCGATACAGAAAATGTTGGAGATACTTTTTTCATAGAGTTACCTGCAATGCAAAATTGTTTTTATAATGTCAGCATGATTAAAAAAAATTTTGCACTGCAGGTAACTACAGTATATGAAAAATTGCCTTTATGGGCATACACAGAATCCATCCCTAGTTGAAAAATAGAACCTAAAACACGCTCCATCCACTTTCACTTTTATAGTCCTTATCACTTTTACATGATGAACACATGTAAAGAGAGATGTCTAGTAAGCAATTCAAGGGGCAAAATATAGCCCCATTATAATTCTTACAAGGTATCAGATTGTCTTTGGATTTCAATAGATTGGTGTCTGCTGACAGCACTACACTTTACTACAACGTTCAACATGCTGGTTCCTGCCCTGATGTTGGACTATACTTCAGATCTGTCAAAGGATTCAGGAATTGTAGTCTAACACACTAGATGAATATCAGCTTGTGGAAAATTGGTTTATTTGTAATATTGAGTTCAAACACTCTGGCCTAGAGGTCATAGAGATAATACAAATAGCTCTCAGTGTAGTTTTAACGAAAAAGGCCACTGCAAAGATCTTATGGAGGAGAGGAAATATATATGCTGCCCTGATCACTTTGTAAAAATAGTAGTCAGTTAAGAAACTGACCATTTAATCAAAATGCTCCCAAATCAAATGGTGTCCTAAAGATAGCAGATTTAACAAGCCTGATTTTTTCTAAACTATACTTTTATTATTCCTCAATGCAAGTACAATTTTGAAAGGAGTATTCTCCGTTTCTCCCCCTACATCTCAATACCTACAACAGAGTTAGTTTGCATTAAAAAAAACAAGGTAAATTTCATTCTCCATATTACATTTGGTCTTTTCCCATTGATCCTTGTCCCTTAGTAATTAGTTAAGTAATTAAATCCCAGCATACCTGGGATTATCCTGTTTAATCTTTAATAAAGCTATGGAAAGAGCTAAATTACTTGCTTGCTTTATCAGAGATCTAGCATAGGATCACAGAGTAAGAAAGGAGAGACCTTAAAGGGTACTGCTACTACACACTCTTAACTGTCCCAAGTACACCTTTTTTAAGACATTTTAGCATCCCCTGGTGGCCAGCTACTAGCATTTATGTATTCCACCCTCTTGTCCTCTCCTTAGACAAATAAAGTGGAGAGAAGGTGCCTGAAACGAGCAGAGCATAAACCAGCCCATTGCCTCTTCACCCTCCCTTTCATTTTTGGCACTTTTTTTTTCAGTGACGCAGAATTGTTGGTGGCACATGGCATATGGCTATTTTAAACAACATAGCTTCCCTCCTGCGTGAAATCTGAAACCTATTTGTTTTGCAGTGTGTCATGGATAAGGGCAGACTTAATTCAAGCAAAACCTAACCATTATTTAAAATTATTTCTCAATGGCCTTCCTTGGCTGTCTTTTTTAAGAACCTAGATATCACCGATAGCCAAAGGAAACTTGGATTTCTCCAAGCAATTTTAGGCAATGGTTTCTAAGTTTCCTTAAGAATGACAGAGACATGGCCATAGAATTTGTTAATGCTTTCACTTCAGATCATCCAGAAGAAACAGCTACCACTTACTTCACATCTACACAATGACATCAAAGGAAACTGTTGCTGTCTTTTGGTAGAGTCAGCAGCTTTGGTGTCACAGACTAAGCTCTCAACTTAAAATCTAGATTCAGCAATTAGCAAAAAAAAAGTCAACAGAACGAGCTGTGTTAAAGTAGGACATGTTAGGCAATTGTTTTAGTTTCAACCCCATTAGTTTCAGCGAGCGCACCTAATAGGAAGAGATTGTGAGAACTACAGTTCAAGACATTTGGAGGGCATCAGATCATGTAGTGGAGCATTAACTACAAAGTTGTTGCAGTGGCATGTGGTTACACATAGCAGGTTCAAGGGGGCTAATGTTATCTAAGAATATGAGAGTGCTGTCTCATACTTGGCAAGCAATAAGAAATTTGCATTTCCTGTTTTAGAATAGCCTTTTCCTGTATGACTAGAAAATTCAGGTCAGAGAATCCCAGCACATTGGAAAACCCCTGGTTGATGAAAGCTGCCTTAGGTGTTGGTAGCATATTTCAAACATACCCTATAGATGACCTGTATTTGTCTTTAAGACAGCAGGAAAGACAGTTTGACATAAAGACATGGACAGAATAATCGTTGCATAAAAGTTTATAGAATCATTGCCATGAAATAACCTCCCTTTGTCCCAAGGCCCCCTTTCTGTATCATTGCACAGGCATACAACGCAAGACAAGAGGGGGAAAAAACAGCTGACCTTTTATTATTTTCAAAACCAAAGTGAAAACAGCTCTGTCAGATGAGTGAGGATGGGCTTGGAAGGATGGCATGTAGTCTTGCTTAGAGAGGAAGGCTAAAAAGGGAAACCAGGATCAGAGGCAAGGGGTGATGCCATGTCTTCCTCCGTGTCAGATGAGGCTGGGGAGAGGATTCAAAGATATCATGGGTTGTGCAGCAAACTCTGCTAGCCCCCCTGGTGTTTCACTGCACTGCTTGCTCATTAGCACTGCTGCCAGAGTCCTGGGGCTTCATCACATCTGGGAGCTCTGGGGGGCTGGAGAAGGGATCGATGTGGAGGCTCTCAAAGGCATCTTCTGGAAGGAGAAAGGAGTGTGTGTGGAACAATACTATTTTATGCTACATTACTGGCTACTATAAATCTCAAATCAAAAAATGAATATTATGAGAAGTCTAAAGCTCTGGCAAACTAGTCAAGCACACAAACAGCTCCCATCTGTTTTTTCAAGCAGTGACTGCTTAATCCTGTATCAGAAGCAACATATAAGCATTTTATTCTGTACTGTTCATACTGATAAGGCCAATTTGGAATACTATGTCCAGTTCTGGTCACCACAATACAAAAAAGATGCTGAGACCCTAGAAAGAAGACAGAGAAGAGCAACATAGACAATAAGGGGTCTGGAGACTAAATCCTATGAAAAATGGCTAAAGGAATTAGGTAAGTTTAACTTAATGAAGAAAAGATTGAAGGGAGACATATCAGTCTTCCAATATTTGAACAGCTGCCACAGGGAAGAGGGCATCCATTTATTCTCCATAGCATCTGAGAATAGGACAATAAGCAATGGATGGAAGCTTGTAGATGGAGATCCAACCTGGAAATAAGGAATGTCCAAGCATTAAGCAGTGCAACTGCTTGTCTCCCAGAGTTGTAGGAGCTACATTGCTGGAGGTTTCCAAGAAAAGCTTGGACAGCCATTTGTCTGAGATGGTATGAGGACTCCTGCCTTGGGCAGGGGGTTGGACTAGGAGACCTCCAAGATCGCTTCCAGCCCTATGGTTCTATGATATTTGGGGGAGAGTAAAATTATTAATATATATTTTCTTTGGTTGCCTGCAAACCTAAGGGAAAAATAACTGTTATCCTCGAGGAAGCCCAACTTGCTATAGCATTCTGCAATAGCAGAAGAGAAAGGAAGCAGAATTCTTATCTGTTGAGGCAGCAGCTAGATTCATTCTCTAACACTACATGATGATTTTTGGATGGATATTTCCTTGTTCAACTTTTAATAGTTTTTAAATCACTAGCTTGTTTCCCATCTGAGATAAAATTTATTTTATCACTATATTTATGCCCATTTTTTTTGCCAAGACTAACAATCCATTTAGCTAAAAGTATGAATGAAAATAAATAAATGATCCAGGCCTTTGACGCGTTAAGTGGATTTTGGCTGTTGAGTTTGATGGATATTTCCTTGTT
>JANHZU010004406.1:0-23876 GCA_032468055.1 Acrochordus granulatus
CAAGTCAAAACGTCGACTTGAGAAAAATCCAGTCCAGATGCCTGTTTTTTAAACTTTGTCGCGAAACTATATAATATTCATTTTATGGACACCTGTGATTTGGTGCATGTAGATTAATCTCTATAAATTGCAATAGGAACATTGCCCAAAGTATTAACCAGTTTGAAATATTCCTTCCCTGTTGGACAGATGTTGGATAAACTTAGAGGAAATTGATAATAAAATGTGTGCTTTATTTCACTATACTGAGGGGTTATCTGAAATTTAGATGTAGGTGATAACATTTGTGTATTGCCATTTTTTTTAAAATCAGTATGTTACCATTGTTGGTTATAAAATATCAATCAGTGATGGAGAGTACAAAAATACTGAACAATCAGTTAAATACTGTACAATCAGTTGACTTTACTACTTTAATTAGAAAATCTACTCACCAGTGAGATATTAGTTCTTTCCAGGATAGCCTTGCCTCAGAACACACTGGGATCCTTTTTTTTTCCCAGCCTGGGATTTTAGGTTGGAGAATTGTACTTGGCCAGTCCCCAGATGTTAACTTTAGTGAAAGCTTCTAACCTCTTAAATAACCCATAGCACAGAAAGCAATATCATGGGTCAACTTTAGGAAGTATGGATAGTAAAGAACAATCATCACTGCATATGAGCATACTACAAAATAAGGGACTGGATGTAATAGCACGTTCTTTATATAAAGATATAGAGTCATCCTATGCCTTTTCTGACAGCTATAGCAGATACTGTTCTAAGAACAAAACTATTTTTGCTCTGAGATCTATACAGCACGCAAATAAAAGGTCAAATGTAAGGCATCTTATGGCTCTATATCAGGAGGTGCAGTTGCCAAGTGGTTAAGATGATGGGGTTATTGCCTGGAAGGTTGGCAGCTTGGCAGTTCAAGACCCAAGCAGCCACATAACACAGTGAACTCCCATTATTTGCTCCAGCTCCTGCGAATCTAGCAGTTCAAAAGCATGTAAAAATACAAGTAGCTAAATAGGTACCACCTAATTTAGGTGAGAAAGCATTGGTGCATAGTCATGCTGGCCACATGACCACGGAAACATCTTTGGACTAATGCTGGCTCCCTCAGCTGTGAATCAGAGATGAGCACCACTCCCTAGAGCCCAGTCACGACTTTTTTTTCTGGCTCTGTGAGTGGTAAAGTACAGTATGGATTAATTTGAGGAAGGTAATTAATTTTGTTTATGCTGAATAAACACTAAAAAGAGATTCAGAAAATCTGAACAAATTTTCCATGGAAATTTGACAATATACTGAATATGATATTGAGTAAAGGAAACATCCATTCAATAACTAGATTTTATAAAGAGAAATTCTGCACTAACATATAACAGTTTCCTCCCAAATAAATTAGAAATAACATCCTTTGTGGATAGTTCCTAGAAATCAGTTCTTCGTTTCTAAGAAACAACTGCATTTCTGAAACATGTCTAACAAGATACCAAGATTTAGAAAAAAAAAATAATAAAGCTGTTACTAACTAGACATTATATATAACCTCTAACTGATGAATAAAGATGGAAGAAAAATGTGAAAAGACCTTCCAATTGTCCAAGAGTAAAAGAAGAATGACCACATGAGATGTGTCTTAAAACATGACAACTGATACATTTATAATTTTTGTGATATACTGTAGGAATGATCTCATTTCACTTTTGGACAAGACATGACCTGGATTAATGAAATATACATAGACATCTATCGTTTGTTATGTAGCCTCCCTCACTGTGCCAATATCAGGGGAAAAGAATCCTCATGAATACAATGCAGGAAATGGAAAGTTCTCTTCTCTTTAGATCATCTTATTTATCTTTTACCTGAGCATTATGTTAAAGGAGAGAACACCTTGTAAATAATCATTCTTATTTCCACCCCTCCATTGTTTCTTAGCATGATAGCATTATACTGTATTAATAGAACTCTCCAATTCTTAATGAAGGGGAAAAGATAGATAGGGAGATAATTCAATTTGATGAGACACAAAATACATTATTGATCTTGCTCTAGTAGATAAACCAGAGTGTTAAAATCCATGCAAGATGTTCTGAGTGGCATATCAAAAAGAAAACAACTGGGCTTAGGTAAAATTTTGTTAGAAGACCAAGATAAGCAAATGTCACACAATCAGTAGAAGTGAAAGATTCCTTTTGTGGAGAATTAATCATGAAGAACTATCTGATCTGAGAAATATGTACAGTAAAAATTATGTGAGGAGATGTTCTCTTCATGCACCTTGTTATCACTATTTTCATACTGCAAAGGCATATGAGCAGGCAAATTACAAATGTTGTAATAAATACCTAAATAAGTATTTTTAAATAAAATTCTTTTAGCTTCAGCTTTTAATAGCAATAGAACCAAGACCTTTTTGTATATCTGCGAAGAAAGCATACTGTTAAAAAACTCTATTTATTGAAAACATTTATATGGCTACCTGTCTTTCAATCAACTCTGGGGACTCCCAATGAAAAATTTAAAGACATATAAAAGCATTTTTAAAACTATAAATCTCAACCAATTAAAACACGGCACCAATCAGTTCTAACATGCAATCATCTTCCTATTTATTTTTTCCCTAATCATGCAAGCATTGCCCCAGTGTTTGAGAAAAAAGCTAGGTCTTTAAAACCTTATGGAAGGCTAGGAGGGTAGAGGTCTGCTGAACTTCAGGAAACAAGGTGTTTCATAGAGTAGGGGCTGCCACAGAAAAGGCAGGCTTCCTAGTTCCCGTTAAATAACAATATTTAAGGGAAGTGACTAGGAGCATGCCCACCCTATCTGAACTGATAGGACAAGTAGATGGCCTTAGGGAAAAGTGGTGCTGCGTATAGCCACACCTGTGCCATACACTTGTTTTTTGAATTATAGGTTTTTTATTTATAACTCCCTTAATTTCTTCTGTACATTTTTCAACTACAGAATACGTGAAATTGGGTTGGAAATGCAATGGGCATCAATATTGCAGGGACACTTTAAGGTCCATATTTGTCCTTGTTTGTGCTTTTGGTATTTTTTTTCATTTTAAATTTTTTCATACTTCTTTCATTATATTTAGCTGAACTGCAAAAGTTCAGACTTCTATGAGATGGCATAAAGCAATATAGAAAAAGCTAGTTTTTTCAGCTTCCAATGGCTGTCTGGATTCCTACAGTCCAGGGAAGTTGGCTGTATTATACTTATCTCTAATGTTAGAATGTTATATTGTCTCTCAAAATTATAATAATATTGTAGGAAGATTGACCATCTTCCCTATCACACACACACACACACACAGCCCTCCTAGCACTGTACCATCCAGCCTGCCCCCTCCTGCCCATCTCTTCTCCCCCTTTCATAGCACATAGGTAGATTATAATGATAAGAAACCATCCAGGAAAGACCCCCAGAAAAGACATTACCAAGAAAAAAGGAAAAGGATAATTTTGCCTATATAATCAGCGGTAGCAGATCCATCTGATCCAACAGGGGCCACCAAGACAATAGCCGACTAAGCAGCAGCTGATTGCCATAACTGTGCCTAAAAGCTGATGCACTGTATCCTGCTCAAGGAGACGAGTGAGGGAATAAGATTAATACTCAAAGCAGCACACCCCTCCCAGGAAAGGCCAGATAAATTTCCTAAGAACTGTGCAGAAACAATAAAGAATGGAACTTCAAGGCTAGGTAGAAATCCTCTTCAAGGGACCATCAAGAATCATCACCTCAATTAAATCACAATTGAATTCAGCTAAACCTTTCTACACCACAAAAGATGCCATGTCTATAAAAATACTACCCCTTGCCTTTTTTCTTTGTCAGCCCACCTTCTGAGAGCTGTACTCCGTCCTGCTGTCAGAATAAACTCCTTCTCCACAAGCAACCGTCTTCGCATCATTATTCTCTGCCCAGATTGGATCAGACCCTTGGGGACCTCTGCCTCAAAATCTTCTAACAAGATTACAAAGGTTCGCAAGAGGAAAATCAGTGGTTCCTCTGCAGAGATGCTGTATCAAGTTCCATAGACTTGTGAGCAAAGGTGTTTCAACTTGGAAGGAGAAAGAGCTGTCAAGGTTCAAAAACCTATTTTTGTGTTTGAGGTGGAGGCTCAATTCTACCACCACTTTTTAATATGAGTCATTCATTTCAATATCATTTATTCAAGAATGGTAAGTAATAGGATTTTATAGTAATTCATCAAAAAGTGCAATATATTTTTAGAATGTACATTGGCTGCAAACTATCTAGCTAGAGAGGTAGAGAACAGAGTTAGTGGTAAAGGCACTTTTTCCTTGCAAGCTTCAATACTTGCACACCCCGCAAATTCTTCCCTGAGGGAAAGGAGATTATTCAACATTGTAGGCTGTATTGCACAGAGTTGCAGTTGGAGAGAGACATTTTAAACTACAAATACTCTGTTCATACAAATTCAACTTTCATTTTTGGTTAAATATCTTGATACTAAAGCCACAAATCAAACACCCCAACTGTAACTGGAATGCAAGATCCAAATCTTAGAAACAAATGTTTCCAAAAAGAATAAATTGCATAACCCACCATCCCCACCCTCATCTGGATATTAAGAAGAAAGAGAGCTAAAAGAAGGATAAAATTAGCAGGATTAAGTATAAAGCCTTATGATGAGTACGTCACAATACCCAATATTCATTCAAACTCATATTGCATAGATCAGTGATCAAAGTATTATGATGTTTGCTTGCTGGGTTGTGCCTAATGGAATAAAGTGAAAAGCCATTTCTCCCTACTTGGCTGATAGAATAAGATGATGTCATCTAGACATCAGTATTATTATATGGCTTAAAATAAAACTGATTCCCTTTCAGCTATTTTGTTGGATGTACATGGGATCTCAACTAACATTGATCATAGACTGCAAGATTACACAATGGAGCATAACAAATAGCACATCGCTTTTTGTATCCACTGGAGCTTGTTCAATCCTGATATTCTTGAACTCCTTATTTACTGTCTTACTGAAGTTGCACCAGAGCTGTAAAATTTCACTTACTTTCTTGTATCAACAAATAGGAGTGAAACCTTGTGTGATGTTGTTGTTTTCTCTTTCCCAAATATTTTTATACCATTGAGGGACATCTCAATACTACTTTACAATTTATACAGCATTTATGCTGCTTTGCTTCTCTAATGAAGTTCCGTAACTAGAATTCTGTCAGATGACACCACAGTACAAATCCCAGATGGATCCAATTTGTTCTGGTTCCTCATGCAGGACGGATATAATTGGCTAAAATTCCTGCTCAGATGAGATTATTAAACATCAGACTAGCATAGCCAACTGGGATTTCACAGTTCTTTGGTTGGGTATCTTTATTGAAAATGCAGATATGCATAAGTGTGTGTTGTATTAGGTTCAAACAAACTTTTTTATCTCTTACTATGAAATTTCCTTTCAAAAGCAAATAACTAGGATATCCAATCTAGACTTAAATAGAAAGAAAAGAAGTGTGGGAGCAACAAATGGAAAGCAGCAACAACCATGCTTCAGGATGTGATGAAGGAAAAAAGCCTTACAAAGATATTACAAATACAGGACTGAAGCTTAAATAATTTTCTTAAAACAATGTCAGGCAACAATTCTTTGTTTTTTTCAATTTTTCACATATAACTAAAAGGAAAATTAAACTATTGTAATTTATCTAAAGAAGAAAAAATTGTAGACGCAATTATGCTCAATATGATAAATTTTCTTGAATGAGAAAATTAACAAAGGATGTAGAGAAATGTCCTATGATCCTCTTCCACAATCTTCGGTAACCTGATTTCCCATCTATCAGTCAAATGCATCTCTCTCAAATGCCTTTTTCAGATCAGATATCAGCACAGCAGACCAGGTAGTACAGTGCAGTGCAGGCTAGAGAACAATGAGAAGCATATATAACAGAAGAAAATCACAAGAGAAGCACCTTTTGCCTCTTTTCAACTATGAAGTACATGGATTATATTCACCTTGAATGGGGGGGGGTGAGTTGGATGGGGGGAAGGGGAAGAAATCTGAAGATCTTTTGCAGAGAAATCAAACATCCAGGAAAACGGACAATAGATTTTGCCATCAACCCAAAATTATTTCCAAATAATATAACAAAATGCAAGAGGAGAATAAGGTCTGCTTTGAGATGACTCTTTAGTATCATCAAGATCTTCAACAAGAAAAAGGGATCCCAAATGTTTAATGTTCTGCTCAAATTCTTCTGTGTCCTTTATAAAACTTTGGCTTCTGAACTCAAGGGATTTATATAATATCTAAGAGGGAGAAAGGACCATAAAAAGTTATTATCTGTTGAAAAGAAGATTAGAAGTCATTATATTTCTTAATTTGCATGTGTGTGGAGATTCCTTCTTTCTCTTTTTTCTTTTGATTTGTCTTGTAAACTTTGAGTTTTTTAAAATAAATATAAATAATACTTTTGGGCTCTTGTTAAAGCCACTTTATTTCCCCAACTTTTTAATAAACTGTTTGATTGATTTTAATCTGCTTTGAGATCTTAATGTTATTCTCAGTTCTGCATATTTAACCAAAACAACATTAACATACAATAACATATAATAGATGAAAATTAAATTTGAATGGAGAATATCAATGAAATAAAAATCATTAGATTATGAAATGAAATCTAATTTCATAATGGTGAATAGAGATTGCCATCCTAATCCTACTTACTAAGTAGAAAGTCTGAGTGAACTGAATGAGTTAACTTCAAAATGGAAGATGCGGAGATTATGTATTGTAGATATGTGATGTGAGGACCCCAGAATATCAGAAACAAATGAGTAATTCTAATTATCCTGTATGTATAACTTCTCTTTCCTTCAAATGAGATCTTATGCTAACTATCGACAACTTTATCTATAGATCCAAGACCTCATGCAGTCCTTGCCTTAATTTCATGAAGATATCCTTTTTATTTGCAAAGATTTCTGCAGTCCTAATTTAAGAATAAGCCATTCTTTTTCTGACTTTCTGCTGTGTTGTGAAGGAGAAAAAAGAAAACATTTGAGAGAAAAATGTCAGAGTGAATAAAAAAGAGTTTTGTAGGAAGAGGGTAGGAGATTCCCCCATCCACTTTGTACCCTGTCCCAACATGTAGTTTCTGTAGCTTCACTCACAGATTGGCAATCCATTCCCTTGGGCATGTAACTTTCATTAATGGTCTACCTCTGCCTGGTATAGTTTCATTAATCAGATGACTTCATCTTTCTTGATCCTAGAATTGCAGTGAATGCAAGACTGAATAACTGAATCTCCTAATATCCAAAGCTTAGCAAACTAAGCTTGCTGGAAAACAGGCAAACATCAAGAAATACTTCAAAACGTAGATTGATACGCTTGTTCGTAATCAATGTAAAAATGTATTGCACATTATGATGCTATGCTGAATTACTGAGGTTTAATAATACAGTTGACAATTTTTAGATTATCAATCAGTGTAAATTTTATAGGTAGTTGGAAGCACATGGGTAACTCTTGAGCTTCACAAGCCGTGTTTTGGTTGCTTCAAATACAACTTTGCTGGAGTCATTCTGTAATTATCTCTATTGTAGTATGCTTTATAAAATATCTTTTCACTAAAAAAGGGAATGAGTGGCAAGTATCTCTACATGACACTTTTAATAATGAACTAAACATCTTTTTCTTCCATTAATAAGCAGTTAATTAGGACATGAATCTGAAGTCCAAAAGGGTTTTCTTTAATTATTTAAGTTAATTTACATTAATTATATAAATGGCTAGAAATGTGTTTATGATTGAATGTCACCCAAAGTCACAGGTTTGCTGGGTGGCTATAAAATTGAATAAATAAATCTAACCTATTTGGAATCAAAGCAAACAGAACATTTTAAATTACATGCAATAAGAAACCAGCATCAGTCTGATAATATTTTCTAAATAAATCCTGGGTCCTGACTGAGTTTCTATATTGTCTGTTAAAAAACATGGGAATATAAAGTAGATTAAACTGAAGATCTTCTTTTAATTTGGCTGTATATATGGGTTGCTCTACATTGTTAAATGAGTTTCCCTTACATAAGGATGCTTGTTTTTTAAATTAAAAAACAGAAGCTATATTCTGAGCAGAATTGTGCTAATACTGTGAAAAAATGTATTGTATTATGCATTATTATCTGTTGTCAGCTAATCTGAGCTGTAAAAATCCTCCTAACAATCACGAAGCTTTTCGTGCACATACTTTTTGAACACTATAGTATTTGATTAAAGGTGTATGTTTAAGAGGAAACATTAACCAACCTGTTAACACTGTTTGAAATAGCTTGGGGCTGCCTTTCATTCACCAGTTGGCCTTCTAAGAAATGTGTGTTTTGTTCAGTATAGCAGTAAATGTGCAAACTCCAAATTTTCTCAGTGCCCCACAAAATTGGAGGGGATGGTGGAGACGCTAATTTAAAACATGCTACAGTAAATAAACTATATACTATGATGGGTCATAAGCTGGCCCTTGCGAACACTTATTTAATTAAGCCCAATTATTATTTTACATAGTTTCCACATTATTATTTTAAATAGTCTCCATTTGTTCTATTGATAAGGAGATAAATCTCCTTTGATTTTCACATATTAAGCATGAAGATAAAGAGTGTCTTCAGAATTAGGAATCAGATGCTACAGAAAGACTTTCTTGGTGCTTGCTAATTACATTGATGATGCTAATAGGAAGTATATCATGTTCTTCAGTAGATAGTGTTTATACATCAAAGGCATGCAACTTGGAAGCATCTGAAAACCTCTGGTCAAATTTATTCTGGAATTCAAGTACCCCTTCCCCACAAAAGATAATGCAGTTTCCTTCTCTGATCTGGCAGCACATTAACAAATACATTCTGTAATGTGGCAGTAAAAGAACTAACATCTCCGTATGGAAAATTGTCCTCTAACAAGCCATAGAATTTATGAGCTTTAAATTCATAAAGAGAAAATGAAGGTATGAGCCCAATAATGTTATTCTTTTGTTAACTGTTATTATGTTGGTCAAAGACCAGAATAACTATAATCATATAGTAAGTTTTATTTGCTCTCTTAGTTCTAATTAATCAGATCTTATTTGATTAATTAGAACTAAGTTTTATTTGCTCTCTTAGTTCTAATTAATCAGATCTTATTTGAGTAATGGGGGAAAACCAAGGCATTGTAATGCTGCAGTCTGCTTTAAGATCTTCTTTTAGACTGACTTTTTCTATTCAAATGCTGTTTCTTCATTCAGTAGAAGAAACTTACTATTTATAAACTATTGCGTTCTATTAACTATTAACTATTATTAGTTATTATTAACTATTAACTATTATTAACGTAACTATTGAATTAGCATCTCTCTATAAGTATTCTCTCATACTTCAGCACAAGAAAAATGTAGTTTAGTCTTAGGAACATTACTGACAGTGACCAGTCCTTTTATGAAAGACTATTTCAAAAGCTTTCTTAACCAGGAGAATGTGTTTATTTATCCTGGCCTCCTTTGAAAGTGTAACATACTGAGTACAGATTTTTTTTTCCTTTCATAGGATTGCTCATTGTTTGACTACCTAAATATAATTTGATTCCAACCCACAGAGATATATATAAAGGTAACAGGCAAATTTTCAAACCTTCACTCCCATGCTGTAAAGCACTGAACTTCCCTTTGTTCATATTCATCAGAATAAAGATGTGACTCTAAGCAATAAATTATCTCTCAAAATTTTAGCAGGGCAACAAATTAAAATTGCAGAAAAAAGAGTAAAAAAGGGACAATCTGCTCCTGTTGAGCTGCATGAATTTTAATACACAATGCTCAATTCTCTTTTTGAAATGTTTATGGTAGTACCTTATTAACTGTGTATTTTATTAGGTGCAATAGTGTAATTTGAAAAAGAAAAGTGTAATTTTTAAAAAAGCTTCTGCTGAGTTTCAGACCAAGAATCTTCTCTATGATAAGCAAAGATGTCAATCAGTATGGTATTTTAGCAATACTGTTAAAGTGATATATAGTACCTATTTATTAATAGAAGTATTAGCTGAAAGGGTGGTCCTTCCTTTGTAAAATAGTCAATGAGACTATCCAGAAACAAAGTGAAGGGCTACAGCCCAAATGGATAGGAGCCCTCAAGGGAAAAGTGTACTTCAGAAGTAAAACAGAAAAATCTGTCTTGAGATGTCTTTGTAAATAAATGGGAGTTTAGAAGAATTGCCTGTTTCTGTTCTGGAAAATGTTGCCTGCCCATTCTAGTGACAGGGCAATGAGCAGTGTGGACAAGCCCCTACTTTGCAGTGCTGTCGTAGTGGAGCTAATTGTATCTTTGATAATTTCATTATTGATCAGCCTCTTCAGTTAATGTAAATATTCATTCCTAAATTTATTTAAAGTAAATATTAAACAAAAAATTGAATCCAAGTGCAATTTTACTAGCTTGGAAGATTAGGGATTGCAACTTGAACAAAATAGCATGAGGATGCTTCACATAAAACTGGACTTGTTTGTGCTTTTGACATGCTGCCTAAAATATGTGTTTAATAAAGTAAAAAGACTTGAATTATGGATTTTTTCTGCAGATATGAGTTAAAAGTTGGTTGTTGAATATTAGAGGATTATATTCTGAAAGTATAGTATAGAATGGTCAACTCTTGGTTTATGTAGGGATAAGCATATAAGAAATGTTTATGTTGATGTGTCTTGGATGCTTCCAGGAATGTTTTTATATGTAGACAATGCTACATTGTTGTCTGAGAACCAAAATGCTTTGCAGAAAATTATAAAGAAATTTTATAATGCACTAAAAATACCTAAAATGTAATGTATATAAACATCAAAGTAGCTGTGTTTTACAGAGAAAATTGAGTGCACAATTGCAAGCTGTAGATAAATGGCAACAAATTCAGAACAAGCAAATGAAAGAAAATGCATGAAGAAATCTTAAGATGTATAAATACCATTGGAAAGTTAGTGTCAAAATAAGTGAAAATAACTGTATATAAGAACATGGATTCTGTCCATTTTATTATGTATTTAAAAGTGAAAGAAGAAACATGAAAGTGATTTGAATGCATGGGAATAGGTTATAAAGCATTGATCTGGTAAAACATAGAGGAAAAATAAACAAATGATAGAATACAAAAGTGAATGACCATTATGAAAGCAATATCTACAACTGGCTTGATCAAAGGAAGAGAATGAATTAGAATCAATTTGCTAACAAATAAATAATAAGTATTAATTAGTTTTATATTCTGTCTTTGTTTTGTATGATCCAAAGTGGGGTATATAATGAATATGAAGGAAGAGTGAAGGAACTGAAGGAAAGGGAAGACTAAGAAACTGATTGAATTTCGAAATGAGAGAGAACACCCAAAGGCAATGTATGAATTGGTGAAAGGAAGGGTCATTGCAATAGAAAAATAAAGAGAGATGTCATGAATGTTGCTGATATAAAGTAGCTTTAATTAGATTTCTTTTTCTTTTTCCACATTTCCAGTCTGCAATTTCTTTGGCGTGTTACTTCTTCCTTTTTTCTATGCTTTGCATAATGTTGCTTATATACTATTCAGAAAATAACACATAGGTATTTTCCAATAATTATAATTCTCAATCTATTTGAATAACCATATACATACAAAACAAGTAGGCACTTCCCTTTACACATGCATTTCTGTCAAACTGCGTGTACAAAAATTGCTCACAAATAGTCTTTAGTCATATATGGCATTTAATCTCTATTATCCCTAAAACATACTTTTTAATAAAAGTATTTTCCCTGTATATTTTTTTAAAAAATAACAAAACTTATAGGAGGACAAAAAGGAAAGAATATTCACATTTACAATTAATTGGCTCTGGAAATGTGAATTAAGATAGTTAAATATCAAACAACACAATTCTTATCTATTCATTTTGAATTCATACTGCAGTTTACAGACATTAGCACTAACTTGCAGTTATGTCCACCAGCATCTTTTATGAGTTTGCACTTGGCAATGAAAAGAATCGTTTCATATTCTTAGCTTGGGAATAGATAAAAATGAGCAATGTGCTAGGGAAGTAAAGAGGAGATTAATCCTAAATAAGAAACAGTGACAAACATATAAGAAATATATGTCATAGCCTATTTCTATGACAACCGAGATCAGAAGAGATAAAACAATAGCTTTTCCAGTGGTAATGTATGACAGGCAAAGTTTGATGTTGAAAAAGAAGATAAGCAGGTATAATTCTGGAGATGCTTGCTACGTGTGCCATGCAAGAAGAAATAACCGGTCAGTCCAGAACACAAGAAAAGGCTGATAATAAAGTAATAAGCACATATATTCACATACAGTGGAACTTTGGATTGTGAGCACCTCAGTTCACAAGATTTTTGCAAGATGAGCAAAAATTTTTAATAAAATTTAATTCAGTTAACAAGCGGCAACTCACAAGATGAGCACCACGTGATGAACTTGCACAGGAAATCTCACAACGGAGCTGATGGTTCTTCTCTCTCACTGCGTAAAAAGTGTAAATTAAGTGAATGTTGTTCAAGAGAAAAAACTCACAGATTCAGATTCCAGATTCTCCTTCAAGCAACAACCCTCCTCCTCCTCTCCTCCTTCTCATCTCCCTAACACCAGCCAGGACTCTTTTCAAAGTGTAGGAAGATTGAGAAAATCTTCTCAAACAACCTTTTTTTCTCTCTCTTTCTTTCTTTCTCTCACACACACACCACTCTCTTGTCACACAGCACCATCCAGCCAGGACTCTTCTCAAAGCATAGGAAGGCTGACCCTCCATATTCCTTGTCACTTTCTCTCTCACACACATACACACACCTTCTTTGCATGGCACCATCCAGCCAGGACTCTTCTCAAAGCATAGGAAGACTGATCCTCCATCTTCCCTGTCACTCACACACACACACACACAGAGAGAGACACCATCCTCGCCCGGCACCATCCAGACTGTCCCCCTCCTGCCTATCACTTCTCCCATCTCATAGCACAGAGGCAGGTTATGATGAGAAACATTTCTATACTACCCAGGAAAAACCCCTGGAAAGGCATTGCAGAGGAAAAAGGCCGTTTTGCCCTCAAGCGGTGGCAGCAGTGGATCCTCCCAATCCAACAGGGCCGCCCTGACAGCACCAATCAGCAAACAGCAGCTGATTGCCAGAATCTGCCTCAAAGCAGATCCATAAGTGCTGGTTAATTTGTTTTATTTTTACTTTATACTTTAAACCTTGCTTTGGTTTCAGAGCAATTTGGACTAAGAGCATTCTTCCAGAATGAATTAGGCTCGCAATCCGAGGTTCCACTGGATATACAAATGCCTATCATCTGGACCAGTCCTCACTAGGTTATAACTGATCCATCTGTCTTCTGCTACTTCTCCTTCCCTCAACTTTGCCAAACAGAGTTATTATTTCTTTTCCATCGTACACTCTCATCAAAGTACAGTGGAACTTCAGATTACAAGTCTGATCTGTTCTGGAAGAAAGCTCTTATTCTGAAATGCTCTTAAACCGAAATGAGGTTTCCCATAGGAAACAATGGAAAGTCAGATGATCCGTTCCATGCCCCCAAAAATATTCGCAAAAAATAATTTTCAGCGGAATTTTATGTAGAAATTATTGTCCCTAGCATCTGAAACAACAATGATGAACATACAATATAAAACAGAAATAGAATAAACTAACCAGCACTTATGGATCTGCTTCGAGGCAGATTCTGGCCTTGACTGCTGCTAGGCTGTCTGCTGTCTGGTGTCCCCTGCTGGATCAGAGGATCTGCTGCCACCACTCAAGATAAAACAGCCTTTTTCCTCTTCCCTCAGCAACGTCTTTCCGGGGTTCTTTCCTGGGCAGTTTGGAAATGTTTCTTGTCTTAATCTACCTCCATGCTGTGAGAGGGGAGAAGAGATGGGCAGCAGGGAATGGGCTGGGTGGTGCCAGGTGATGAGGGTGTGTGCACATGTGCGCGCGCACTTTGAGAACAGTCCCAGCTGGCGTGAGGGAGATGAGAGGGAGGAAGGGAGGGGAGGATTGCCTGGAAGGAGAATCAGAGTCTGAGTCTTGCGAGTTCCTTCTCTTGAACAACTTTCACTTAATTTATGCTTTTTATGTCGTGAAAGAAAAGAACCATTGTCTCTGTTGTGAGATTTCCCACATGAGCTCATCACTCAATGCTCGTCTTGCAAGTTGTCACTCATCAACCAAAATAAATTTTATTAAAAATTTTTGCTCATCTTGAGAGAATCTTATACACCGAGGTGCTCACAATCTGAGGTTCCACTGTACAGTCTCCAGTTGAGTTTAGGATCAAGTGAATGGCACCCACTTCACCTTTTGGGAGAAGGAGGGTAAATGGATAAATTCACCTCTTCCAATCACACACTCTTTGAAAGGCATCTACCTGATTATTCTATATCTGAATAAATATGATTGATTTCCAGATTTCTGAAATTTAATGGGCTAAATGATTTCATTAAATGACTGAATGTCACATTAACATCTGAAAATCATCACAGATCCACTGCCTGATACTCTGTAGTTTGCCTATTGAGAAAAAAGTTCAGCAGATGAAACTCGTAAGATGTCACTACATCTGAACTGCCCAAGGACCTATGCATGGGTCCTTTTTGTGGATTTCAGCTCAGTGTTTAACATCATCATCCCAGAAATCCTTTATCACAAATTGATGTAGCTCACCATACATGCCCATATCTGTATGTGGATAACTAGCTTTCTCAGATAGGAAGCAACAGGTGAGGCTAGGGAAAATTACATCCAGTACTCAGACAATCAGCACCAGTGCTCCTCAGGGATGTGTGCTGTCTCTACTACTTTTCTCCCTCTACACAAATGACTGCATCTCTAGTGACCCCTCTGTCAAAATACAATAGGTCGAAACAACCTTGAGCTGAATACACTCAAAACTGTAGAAATGACAGTGGATTTTTGAAAGAGACCTACCATTTTATCCTCCCTTACCATACTCAGCAATACAGTGTTAGTAGTACAGTCCTTCAAGTTTCTAAACTCTAGAATCTCCCAAGACATAACATGGTCAACTAACATCAGCACCATTATTAAGAAGGCATATCAGAGGATGTACTTCCTACATCAGCTCAAGAAATTCAATCTGCCTCAAAAGCTGCTGATACAGTTCTACAAAGGAATCATTGAGTCTGTTCTTTGCACATCTATTACTGTCTGGTTCAATGTAGCAACCACACAGGACAGGTACAGACTCCAACCTACAGTCAGGATCGCAGAAAAGATAATTTCAGCTAATAAGCCTTTCATAAAAGACCTGGATATTGAGAGGGTCAAGAAAAGGGAGGAGAAGGTATCTGCAGATGTCTCTCACCCCAGCACAATTTGTTTCAACCTCTTCCATCTGTAGGCACTACAGAGTACTGCATACCAAAACTACCAGACACAAGAACACCTTTTCCCCTGGGCCATCATTCAAATTAACACTTGACTCATGCTATAAAATCATCTAACAAGACAGAGCAGAAGGTAGAGAATTCTAATTAGCCCAGACATTCTGTCTAATGTGTGTACATACCTATTTATTTGAAAGTTTATAACACTTCCTTATACTGACTGCATATTTACAGAATAACATTGTGACGCATTATTCTACTGTTGTTTATTGTTGCTACAAGTACACTGAGACCTTCTGTACTGGAGACAAATTCCTTGTATGTCTAACCATGCTTGGCCAATAAAAATATCTATCTGTATCTGTAAACATTTAAATTTAATTATTTTTTTTCAGAGTGACAGTCCGTCAGAAGGAAGTTTTTCTTTTACAGTGCTTAAAAAGTAGAGTAAAACCACACTAAAGAAAGTAATAATGCATCTTCTGTACTAATTTTGTAAACCACTGGATACTTGGGTGGGAGTAACTACTGAATCTGCTAGGACCTCCTCAGCAGCTGTCACTTCAGCAGTACCAAAGAATGCAGATGTCATATGAAATATAAATGTGCCTCTTCAAAAAAAAAATCCTCCCATTAGAAGAGAAAATGAAATATGCATATAATTTGTAAGAGAGACAGAGTTGATACATGTGATGTCTGTTATCTTCCATTTCTCTTTCTTTTGATGAATTGGAACATCCATGGCTAGCTTACGGATGTATTAATTGATGTTTGACAAAGCAAAGTGACACCACTCATTTTTAGCCATACAGAAATATGTTATATGCAGCCCAGAAGCTGATTTGATAATGATACAGAAAGTGACAATTTCATTGAAGTGTAGATGTGTCCTGTAGTTGCTGAGTGGAACTGAATGCATATGTTGTTTATTTGGTGTTAAAATGTCCATTCTGTTATTTGCTGCAACTTCTGAGCTACAAAGTAACTATCTGCAATCAAAGTAAAGACAATTCAGAAATGCTTTGGGTTAAATTGAATACATGCATGTGGGAGGGGAGAGAGAGAGAAGATATAAAGGCTTTTTTTCTTCTGTTAACTGTGTTGTATTAAGAATATTCAAGATGAATCATTTAATCATAAGTGTTATGGGGTTACCAAAAAGAAAACTAGATTGCTACAATGAAGCAAATAGGAAATAACTAATTATCCATATTTTTGATGGAATAGTTCAGATTGACAGGATAATTTTTCATGTTATTCCAGTCACACACCTATACATAGATATTCATAACTAATGATACCAAAATGACAAACATGCATTTTGACATCATCACACAAATAATTTCATTACATCACCATATGATGATCTCTGATGTAATCATGTAAGCTATTTCATTTTATGTCACAATGAACATATCTTCATTTCCCATCACTTCTGTGGACTGCTGTATATCCATGGCAACAATACTTATGTACATCAGCTATGAAAATCTTTGGATAGTTGATGAAAGGTGATGTACTTTCTTGGGCTTTTGACCTTGAATGGCATGACAAAAGTTGAAGTTCAACAGATCAAAGCAGGGGAAAACCTGCATTTGATTAGCATAATTAAAATTAAATAAAATAGAATTAATATTCATCTGCACTTACTAATGTTGCCCCTCTGTATTAAAAGCAATTTTAACTCCAAAGGCTGCAACTAAAGCTTGATGGAACTGCATCCAGCTATGCAAACATTTACAAGGTCCTTAATTAGATGATAATGAAAGACTTGGAATGAACATATAATCTGAATCATTGTTCTCATAGGCTCATTTTCGAATAATAAATTAAAAATATTGAATTATGGGAATGAAACATTTCAAAGTAGTTTTCAAGTTGCAAAATTAAATTGCAACTAGGAGAAATAGTCAGCAATAATAAAAGACAATGACTTTGTGAAAAGGAGGGAGGGCGGAAGGAAGGAAGGAAGGTAGGTAGGGAGGGAGGGAGGAAGGAAGGAAGGAAGGAAGGAAGGAAGGAAGGAAGGAAGGAAGGAAGGAAGGAAGGAAGGAAGGAAGGAAGGAAGGAGAATATTTTAAAAAAGCAATGTATTAGTATGGATTCATGGTCTCCTGGAGAGGTTTCTGCATTGCTGTCTTTTATATTGGCCCTTTCATATTAACATTAAAATGTCCATTTAAATGTCTATTGCATATCCAACAAAAAATGAAACTCATAACTCCAATTATCACTCATGCAATGCACATTTCAATGGCCCATGTGATAGAGATTCAACTTCTGTATTTAATCACAGGGAAAGTTGACTTTTGAATGGAAGGCTAGTGTAACTGCTATTTGGCATCATAACACCAATTTACATCAGAGTAAAGTCTGATGAGCAATTGTTTTTATGATTATGAGATTATTATTATTATGTAATCAATATTCAGGCATTTCTGAGAAGATTGCAAAATTCTTATTGATTGCCCTGGTGCCTCTTTCACATTATTAACTGTTCCAGGATTATTTTATTTTATTCATCATATTTGCTGTACTTCCCTTTTAATGACTTGACTGTAAATAAGCAAACCAACAAATAGATCTATCTTTCCATTTTGTCAGTGGTCTACTTCCAAGATAGAGATTGAACACATAAAATTCAATCTATAATTTTATGTCCAGATGGTATAAGTGTATGTATAGTAATATATTTCCAACTGCACAAAAGTATTTGTTCCACTAAACTCCAAGTCCCCCCAAATCCAAGGTTTTTCATAAATTGATATATTCCAAGATTTTTATACATGGATTGATATCACATTAACTTATATAAATGTTATTTCTCTTGCCAAAACAATGTTAACAACAATATGAACATTAAATTAAAACAGAACAACCAAAGAATAAGCCCAAATTATATCTGTTAAAGTCCCCTCAAATACTTAATACCTCCAACATAAAACAACTGAGATACAGTTTTCCTAAACATCTGCTAAGCTGACCAATAAACACAGTAAATATACATTTGTAAATTAATATCTTAAAATCATAAGAAACAGACATAACATCTTTAATAGGTTATATCAATTCTATTCCAAGTTCCCACAAGTTATCAATATCCATCTTCAACTGCTTTTTAAAAAAATAAGTGGTGGCTTTCAAATTCTGATTCAACAATTAATTTGGGAGTTTTAGATCTATGCTATGTTACAGGAAAAAACAAGGAATAAAAAGATATTTTCACTGAAAAAAAATACCATTCTGTAGTTTTAGATAGGCCAAATTATTCTTGTTATACCTCAAAGATTTTTAATGTGTCGTTAAGAGTAATCTGAAATGTTTTTTTTTTCTGCCGTGTACTACTACTACTAAGATATACAGCTGGAATAGTGGACTGGACTCAAGCAGAACTAAAAAACGTGGATAGGAAGATAAGAAAAATAATGACAATGAATCATGCCCTTCATGCATGCAGTGATGTTGGCAGACTCAACTTACCAAAGAAAATAGGTGGGTGTGGAATGTTGCAAGTACACCAGACAACTGAAAAACAAATAAGGGCATTGGAAGAATATCTGAAGAACAGTGAAGAAGATGCACTGAAGCTAATATACTGGAGAGACAAACTGGTCTACAAGAAAGAAGACTAGAAAATGGCATAGCAAGACAAAGGATTACATGAGCAGTACATTAAAATAATTGCAGGCAAAACAGATAATCACCAGACCTTTTGCAAAATTGCAAAAAAAATGTTTGCAAACTTTCTTAAAAAGGCAACTGAAATTTTTATTTTTAGATGTTACAGGGAAATGATTCAGCTCCCATCCAGGAGTTTTCCTCAGTCCCATGTGAAAAAAAGAAAAACTGGTAAGGAATATACATTTCTCAAAAGGGCAGGAAAGGGCCTTAGGTTATCTTCTCTAGAAATCTTTGCTACTAACCTTTTGTTTTAGTTTGTTATATGAGAACTCAGGGAATCCTATTTCACTGTTTCCTGCCCCTTTTGAGAAATGTATGTATTCCTTACCATTTTTCCTTTTTTTGTATGGGACTGAGGAAGACTCCTGGATGGGAGCTGAAACATTTTTCTGTAACATCTAAAAATAAAAATCCCAGTTACCTTTTGAAGAAAGTTTCCATTTTTATTTATTTATTTTTGCAAATTTGCTACAAGACATGGCCTGGATCAATGAGAGTATGTATAGACAATAACAAGAACTAGCAATGGCTAAGAGTAGGGAACTGAAGAAGGAGATAGAGGGGCTAATTCTAGCTGCATAAGACCAAGCCTTAAGAATAAATGCTCCCTAAGCTAGAATTGGATGATAGCACTAGAAGGCAAATGTTGCCTCTGCAAAAAAGCCGGAGAAACAGTGAACCACCTAGTTCAGTGCTGCAAGAAATGCACATAGATTGACTACATTTGGTCTAGTGGTTAAGGCACCAGGCTAGAAAGCAGGAGACAATGACCAGCTCATTTCACCTTTATTATTGTGGGAAAAATAGGAGGAGGAAGGGGGATTGAATATGTTTGTCACCTTGAGTTATTTCTAAAAATAATACTGGCAAGAAATAAATAATAAGAAATGAAGAGGCTAAAGTGCTCTGGGACTTTAGAATTCAAACAGACAGGCACCTGCCACATAACCCTCCAGACTTAACAAGTGGAAATAAGAAAGATAAAAATGTCTGGATAGTGGATGTGGCATTACCTGAGTCAGCAGAATAAAAAAGAAAGAACTGAGAAAATCACAAAATACAAAAACTTTCAAATAAAAGTAGAATGACTATGGCAAAGAAAGCAAAGATAGTACTAATAGTGATAAGTACTTTGCATGCAATCTCAAAACATCTGGAGCACCATTTGAACATCATCGAATGACAAAATCACCACTGGTCAATTGCAAGAGGCAGCTTTATTTAGAACAGCTTACATCCTCCAACAATACTTTTTATACCATTAAACAACAACATCTACCTCTCTCAAGTCCTTGGGAAGGACTTGATAGATGGAGAAAAATGTCCAATCCAGTTTAAACAACTGGCAGACTGCAACCAACATAATAATAATGTATCTCCAGTGCAATCTTCAGCTTCAGTCGCAGAATCTCTGAAATATTCTTGCTCCCTCTCATATGAAAAAATCAACTGGATTTCTGCCAAAAGAAGAAAACAACCTCACAAATTATCAAAGTCAGATAATAACTTTCTTATCTTACCCTTAGTGTTTTTGCAATAGATAATTTTAACTCCACAATGAAACAAAGAAAAATATACAAACCCAATGGTTAAGCTGACAGGTTGCTATATTTTGGTGATATAAAACGCTTGCCTTAAATCCTGCAGAGGCTCAAGGTACTCATGGTGCCTCTTCAAAGCATAAAAAGAAATTAATTAGGCCCTTGAAGGTGTGAAATCCTTAAATTCACTTTGTAAACCTCTCCCACTAACTTTCAAATAAAAAATGAGTGTCAAAATTTTACCCCTTCCCATCAGGGTGATATCCCAACATCACCAGCCACCAGGCTTAGTGATGAGCCTAAATTATAGCCCCTGGGTTGGAAAAGTTTGTCCACTCCAGTGCTAAAGGAATTACTAAGCTTTGAGGATATAAAATTTTAGGAATATTTATCTAAAAATCCCTCCAGAATAGGAAGATCCTTTTTCAGGAAGTCAGTCTATTGAAGTAGAAGATAATTTGAACCTTCCAGTTGTTTTGGAGTGTAACACCCATCTATTTCAATCCCTGAGAGAAAGAGAGGAATTCTAGTCCAAATTTCCTGAATGTCTATCTCTGTTCTTGTTAATCCAGGACATGATTTATAACAAAATTGCAAAAAAAAAAAAGAATGACAAAACTTTCTCAAAAAGGCAACTGGATTTTTATTATTTGATGTAATTGGAAGACGTTTTGTCTCCTAACCAGGAGACTTTATCAATTCCACATGGAAAGGAAAGAATGAAACATCTTCCAATTACATCAAATAATAAAAGTCCAGTTTCCTTTTTGAGAAAGTTTTGCAAAATTTTTCTGCAATTTTGCTGTACATTTCTTGAATGTTACCAGCAATTCTGTTTTTGATCATATACAGAATATATTGAAACTGTACATATTTTTATAAATGTTATAGGGTTTTGAACATCTCAGCTAGACTCAACCAGCATCTCTTTTTTTTAGGTAAAGAATTTACATGTTTATTTAAAAATTAAATAATTACATGAATAAACTGGAATCCAAAATCCTACAAACTGCCGTAGAAGCAGAAAATTTTCTTCCAAGTTTAATATAGGGTCAAAAACAGCAGGGACATTTTTTCTTTTTGCAATAAATTAAATAGCATAGTAAATATCTATTTTATGACTATGCATTCCATGACTGGTCTCTGGTAACTTATTTTTATCTTTTTGACAGTACTTTCATGAAGATTAAAATCTTACCATTTTAAGCAGGCTTTGGAGATCATCTGAATTTATTCTGAAGGGTGGAATGTCCACCAAGGAATAGAAAGGTGCTCTACCATGTGCCTCTAATATATGCATCTTGAATTGGACAGCCAATATTCTGCAAGCATAATCTATTTGCCTCTTCAAACACAGGGCAAGGTGAAAGATGTCTGCAGGAATATTGACACAACAAAATGGAAGCGAGTTTCCTCCCATCTTTGAACTATTCATTACATAAAATCTGTTTCAAGCTCTAGAAGGAACATCACAGTCTCCTGGGAAGTAGGGAATTAGTAACAGTGCTATTGTTCTTTATATCAGCAAAATAAAACAAAACAAAACAAACAACCCAACACATGGTCCTTACAGTAGAAAGGGAAATTAGTTAAATGTTTACAGGAGCCAAATTGAAAAGGGGATATAAATGTTCCCAACTTGTTTCTAGTGAAGCAGCAGAAGGTAAGCCCTTGTTTTCAAGTGGCACAGACTAATTTCAGCTTCTGGGCAGTTTTCATTTCTAAGCTCATACCCAAAATCTAGAACTTCACTGTAGACTTTCACATCCTGATCCTTCCCCATCTTGATTACATGAGCACACCGCATTCACAACTAATAAGGAATAAGAAACCTTGGATTATATGCTTGTCGTATTGTGAAACACATATCAGGATGTGCTCCATATATGAAGCCTAAATTACAGTTTGCTGCATCACCTAACATAATTTTGAAAGAAATGAATGGAAATGTATTTTAAAAGAACAATAGACTTGGGGAGAGAGCTAATGAATCATGTTGTCAACAGAAGAACAAAAGTAGTTTGGTAAATAAAGATTTGCTTGCTTTAAATTTATGCCTGAGAAGGAATCACAGACACAAACTGAGATTCTTGGTCTAGAATCAAGGCAATATCTAGAGCCTATATTAACCAAACAGATTTGGGAAAGTGGTTAATTCCAATGCTGTACAAAACAGATGTATACATACTGCGATTTACAGAGATTACATTGATTATATGGGCTGGCTTATTTGGTTTAATTTGGCTTTCTTCGTGGGAAGAAATCTAAAGTTTTGCTGCACACTGAAATGCCATCCATTAGGTAAGTGGAGCTTCAGGGATATCCACAGGGGAAGTCAAAAATTCAAGATGGCAGCTACAACCAGACAATCAAACCCCCATTCCTTTAAAAAATGTGTGTTGCACAAGTGGCACATGTAAAAAAAAAAGGACAGGGCTTCAACTGTGAAGGTGAAGCTGACTTTTTTAAACCTTTCCATGGGTGCCCTGTGCACCTTTCAGCTTCACCCAGTGATTCCAAATGTCTGAAAAAGCCCTGATATAGACACTGTCAGATTTATCTCCCATTCCTTATTGGCAGTGTTGTTTTAAATCAAGGATGACAATTTTCTTTCTTAAAGGGTTTCATTTCTTCAAGGATAATTTAATGGTAATTATAGATCAGTATAAAATGGGATCATAGCTAACCATGTGTGGGGTAGAAGCAAATGTAATCTCCTTTCCCTTTTCTCTTTCTCCTGCCACTGCATTCCTCTTCCTATGGGCTGCCAAAGGAGTCATAGATTGTGCTGAAATGATGAACAGCCAAGGCTGCCCATCATAATTTAATGGGGAAATGTGACACATTCTATATAAAAATATTAAAGGTAAAGGTTTCTTTTAAGGGGTGGTGCTCATCTCTATTTCATAGCCAAAGAGCTAGCATGTCCAAAGATGCTGGTCACTGGCCAGCATGATTATATGCTAAGATATACAGACACTGTTACCTTCCCATCAAAGGTGGTACATATTTATCTACTTGCACTTTTATATGCTTTCAAACTGCTAGGTTGGCAGGAGCTGGGGCAGACAACAGGAGCTCTCTCCATTGTTGTTGTTGTTGTTGTTGACTGCACACGTGCAGTCGTGTCCGACTCTTCGCGACCCCATGGACTGCATTACGCCAGGCCCCCTTGTCTTGCACTGCCTCCTGGAGTCTTCCCAAGCTCACACCCATCACACTGACTATGCTATCTATCCATCTCATCCTC
>JANHZU010004406.1:47733-58093 GCA_032468055.1 Acrochordus granulatus
ATGCAAGAGTGCCATTAATGTGCTCCTAAAGTTCCAAATGTGCCCCTCAAACCCTAGGGAACAAGTATCTTTAGTTTAATATTCCATTTCATATTAGGCTTTCCAAAATGCAAGTAAATGTAAAATTGGACGTCACCAAAAGAAATTAAATGTCATACTATATCACAGCAAAAGTAAGAACACCTTCTTGTTAGATCAAGCTAATGATGCCAGATGCCAGATAGGATTACTGTCCTTATCAAATTTAATAATACATATCAGATGTAAACAATTTTTCTCCAGACTGAGTGACAGAAAACTAGCCATGAAAAAAAGTGAAGATGCAGTTATTAGTGAATTTCCATCAATCATCATCCACTAAACCTCTTGTTTGGAGACATCATCTTACACGACTCCCTCTCCAGCAAAAGTAGTTTCTCAGGAAAGAGCTGCTGATCTAATTACAAGAAAATGAAGTTGGCAAGAGGAAATTCAGAATAGTGAGACTTGAGAGCGATCCATCAAAGAAGATTGTGATAATGCAGTAAATGGAAGAAGTGTGACTGAACACCTTTAACAATACATGAAAAGAGAAGGAGGAGAAAGGGGAGAGAACAGTGAAGCAGCACTTATTCTGAGAGTAGCCAGAGCGGTCTCTTTATGACTTTATTGCATAAAGTCAGAAAGACAATTGCACAGGACCCTACACAGAAGAGGTTCAACAAATCATGGTTTCATTTGAAACAATCTGCTGGAATTGATTATTTTCATTTAAGCCCTAAAACAAATGTTAAAAAATGATGCCAAAAGTTATTTTGATGTATATTTCTGCAGACATCTGTTTATTGGGCCATGCCTTTAGGGAAGCAAGAATAATTTTAAAAAATACATTCACATAAGCTGCAATTAGAAGAAAAGAGATTCAAATGAAAGGCTCTGTGGAGAATCGTGTTGGCAGGATACAATGAGCAACTTCAACCAGCAGATTACATGTTCTCATTCTCTGGATCCAAGCTTCGGCATTCTCCAATTTCCAAGACCTACACACCTGGTTAGGACTTTGACTTACTTGAGTGTATTATGCACATCCAGCCATTCTATCATTCTGGATCAGTGCATCTCAATCTCAGCAACTTTAAAATTTGTGGACTTCAACTCCCAGAAATCCAAAACCAGTAATGCTAGCTGAAATCCATGCTGGTTGGGGAATTCTGGGAGTTGACATCCATAGCTCTTGAAGTTGCTGAGGTCATAAAACACTTTTCTAGATGATACAACAAACATTATTAAGAAAACCAAATATGATCATATCTAAATTGATGAAGTAATCAGAGGTCTGTGAGTTGTAAGTTAAATTAAAGGTTTGCATGTGGTATTCAGTTAAAAACAATGGGGGTAACAGTGAGATTCAGAACAAGCCTCCTGCTATAATGCTGATTTTACCAGTGAGATGGAGAACATGACTGTGCTACTTAAAATAATATTTCTTCAACCAAGATCTTAATTTTAAAAAGAACCTCTGCATTATTCCACCCTTTCCTCAGATGAGGCTGTTCCATGATCCTCATTGCATTATCTCTGGATTGTGGACTTTGTGAGCATCTCACTCTGGGTAAGCTTTCCTATATTCTTACTGTATTATCTAGTTTAGGACTTTCTTGCTGTTTTTCCAAGCTGATTATATATTATTTGTTAACTTGTCTTTCATTGAATTTCTAGGCTGTTAGGTTTCCAAAAATTCTGGATTTACTGCTTCACAGTAAAATAATAGGTAATATTATTTTAAAAAAATATCCTGGAAGGAACAAATGCAAAAATACTTACCCCATCCCCAATTTAAAAAGGCCTGTACATACACTAACCAAAAGCTTGTGGGAATAGCTAGGCATTTCAGGCTCATTTAAAAATAAGTAGGATGATGGGCATACAAATCTCCAGGGAGATGCTGGTCCAAAAGGCAAATGCAACAACAATGTACTAGATAGCATGACTATTCCCCAAACTTAATAGTACATTGATGGTCTTGGTGTAAGAGAGTTAAGAATACTCTCTAAGGCTGCGAGCCTCTCCAAGAGAAAAATCTGAATCAATTCAGTGGGACTTACGTCTGAAGAAATCGGGGTTGGAACCACATTGGCCCTCTTTATTCATTCATTTGCTTTATATAGCCACCTATTTCACCTAAGTGACTCTTAGCTACTGTGGTTTCAGTAGTTGTTCAGAGAAGTTCAGTTTCTGCAACTGAAACTTTTGTTGTTCAGAGAAGATTCATCTATGCATGAATGTGCAGTTGTTCAGAGAAGATTCATCTATGCATGAATGTGAATCACAACCCCTGGAGTTCAGATTTGCTTAGGTTCATATTTAAATGGCTTCAATAATCACAAATAAACATTACTAGTTATGGACCTTCAAATCTCTTCTCCCAGGATAGCTGTAGTTCTGCTGTTTACTTCTAAGGATTTATTAATTAAATAAGTTTAATTAATTAAAAATTAAATTAAGAGCAGCAGAAGCTGTACTCTTCAGATGTTGCTGACTTACAACTTCTAGCATCTCCATTAGCAAGCTGAGGCTTCTGGGAATTGTACTTCAGCAACATCTATAGGATCAAAATCACCTGAGGATCTCAAGTTTCTCACTCTCTCCCAAAGCCAGCAGAATCCCTTAGCAACAAGTATTATCTTTTTCATTTTGTGCCTTTATATTTAATAATTCTGGCTGTCAGGCTAAGAGTGTAGTAAGGCAGATTATATATTTTGGGTCTGAACATACATTTTCTTCAGCAGATCACTGACTAATGAAGAGTTGTTAAGGCTCTTGAGATCTTCAACTTATATTCTTGGCAATGCATATACCCCAGAGGAATGCTGTGAGTGGATGTCCACATTTCTGGAGGTCAGTAAAGATAGGAAACTCTGGATTATTAAAGAATAATTGAAAACTGTAGGAAGGTAAGGAATAGCATCAATGGAGAAAATCATTTGTTTTCAGAGAGATATGAGTTCTGTCATATGTTGTATAATGGTGAGGGTGTTGTGCTAAGATCAGGGAAACTCACATTTTTATTTATTTATTTTTATCCCACCTTTTATTATGTTTATAAATAATTTAAAGCAGCAAATATACCCAATATTCCTTTCACTTCCTATTTTCTCCACAACATCTGTAAGATGGGTTGGGTTGAAAGAGAGCGATTGACCCAAAGTCACCAAACTGATTCTAATGTTGAAGTCCAACCTGTGCCCTGGAAGTTAATTGGGTGACCTTGGGCCAGTTAAAGTTCTCTTATACACCTTCTCCACAGGATGCTAGTGATGGGCAGAAAAGGAATTGGAGAGTGTATGTTTGCCACTACAAACTCCCTGGGGGAAAAACAGTGTATAAATATAATAAACTGCAAGAAATGTGAATGTATATGAGAGGAAATTATAGAGAGATTCCTGAGGGCAGGGTTGGGATGGAAAAAATAGATAAGAGGACTCATCTTACTAATTATAGATCTATGAGTTTTTAAATGCCTAGTATATGTTTAATTATATTTAAAACTGAAATCTTAGAATTGCCTGGATCAGGAAGATATCCTAGAGAAGAACAACCTGTTTGTAGAGTTGACCAGGGCCAAGTGTTATAGCGGTTGGCCAAGACTTCATGATCTTTGTTGATTACAGGGATGCTTTTTATTCTATTTCAAGAGAAAATTTATGAGGAACACTCAAGGTCTTGTCAACTAATAGGTGTTTGCTTGAATTCACATAGAAATTACACGAGAACAGAAATATAAAAAATATAATTTGCAAGGTCAGCTTTCTAATCCAGTTCCAGCACAGAGAAGTGTTAAATTGAGCCATATATTATTTCATTTGTTCATTTTATATTTATAATTACATATAATTTTATATTTATATTTATTCACTAGCTTAGTGTCTTGAAACCTCTAAACCAATTGGGAAGCATATGCCAATTTTACTGAATGTTCAGAAGGGCTCAGCCAGTCTACAGTTGCTCGGATATCAGAAAATCAGAAAAATTAAGCCTTAAGGGGTCTTAAGCAATATCGACCATTTCTGACAGAAAACAAAGGCTGTGGTCTTTGCTAAAAGATGAACTATATATAAATGCAGTATTGATGGTACCGGGACTGAAGAATGGAACAGTCAAATGGGTCAAATGTTTTAACTATCTACTGTAGGTATGGTATTTCATGTCTGAGGAAGAAAGAAATCAGAACTTGAATATGTGAAATTGTTGATCCACAGCAGTTCCATTTTTTTCATTCAAAAAGAGGGGATGTTGTTCCAGCAACTATAATGTTATTTGCCTCTTACCCAACTTTTAGAGAAAGACCCAACTAGGTCCATACGTAGTTTTATGTGAGAGAATATGATCTAAATTCTGACAACCCCCTTTCTAGCTTCTAGATATGTTCTACTGCAGCCCTTAATTGGAAATTGGACTGTTGAGGGCTGAAGACAATGTTTTGCATTCTTAATTAAAACTTCTCCCAATGGGGCTGATTCCCATTATGCTTGCCAATCATTTTAAATCTTGCCAGATGAAAGCTTTCTTTCTAGTCCAGTGGAACTTCAGATTACGAGCCTGATCCATTCAGGAAGAACGCTCTTAGTCCGAAATGCTCTGAAACTGAAACGAGGTTTCCCATAGAATGGAAAGTCAGACGAACCATTCCACGCCCCCAAAAATATTCACCAAAAAATCATTTTCAACAGAATTTTATGTAGAAATTATTGTCCCTAACATCTGAAACAAGTAACAACGATTAACACACAATATAAAGCAGAAATAGGACAAACTAACCAGCACTCATGGATCTGCTCCAAGGCAAGCTCTGGCCTTGGCTGCTGCTCAGCCGGCTGCTGTCTGGCGCCCCCTGCTGGCTTGGGGGATCAGCTGCCGCCGCCACTCAAGGCACAAGGGCCTCTTCCTTTTTCCCTCAGCAGCGTCCTTCCGGGGGTCTTTCCTGGGCGGTTTGGAGGCTGTGAATTCTAGTCCCACCTTAGGTGTGAAAGCTGGCTGAGTGACTTTGGGCCAGTCGTTCTCTCTCAGCCCAACCTATCACACAGGGTTGTTGTTATGGGGGAAACAGGAGGAGGAAGGAGTATTAAGTATATTTGCTGCCTTGAATTATTGATAAAAATAATAAAGGAAATAAACAAATCATTAAATGGATATTCATCAGACTTCCTACTACGTCTAGGTGATGACAAAGCTAGAGAGGCAGTCTGTTTTAAGGGGAAGGACATCAGCATGGCTTAGGCAGAATATCAGAAAAATTAAAATCCTGGAGGGAATGCTACTGGGAACCAGGTTACTCCTTTACCTCTTAATTGTCCTTAAATAGAGCATTTTCCAGGTCATGATAAAATACGCATCCATCTGCTTTGTTATATGGTAGATTTAAGATTTTAAAATCTTTTAAAGTAGATTTTACTTTCACTAGATTTAAGAACCCCCATGTTAATGAATGTATTTAATGTTGTGGCTTTGAAGCCATTGTAATAGCTGGTCATGTTTTTCTTTATTGTGTGTTTTCACAATACAAATACATGGTGAATTAATATTGCCTCTTTTAGGACCTTTTCCTTAATGGTCTGCACATTTTTGGGGATACTGGTGTTACAAGGCAGTGGCATTTACATGCTAGCCTTTAAATCCACCAAAAAATTATCAGGGTTGCACTTGTTATTTCTAAACTGTGTTTAAATTCTGTAGTCACAGTTCATGAATTTTATGTCTGGATAATTATATTCCTGATCTCAGACTATTACAAAGTTACAAAGCAAAAAGGGCTTTGAGGATTTGAACTTCTTTGCTTTAAATTTTAGTTGTGGTTTAGCCTGTAATTTTAAAAATAATTTATGTTGCCTTTTGTTGGTGTTTTTCTGTTGAGAGCCTCCTTCATTTGCCTAATAGCCTAACATCTACCCTTATGTAAGTCCAATTTTGTACAGTAAGACTTTTTTTTTCATAAAGCTGTTAAGAACTGCAGACCTGATTCTCAAGCAGAGCACCACAGCAGTCCTAAAAAAGAAGATAATAAGAACTGGAAGACTCTGTTGGTCATAAAAAATACACTGAAGGGAAAGTTCATATGCAGTTTGCAGTAATGGCTTGCATACCTAAGTCCCAGATGTAAGTATTCTCCCAGGTGAAAAAATCCTACTTAGGCAGGTGGCTCTGTTTCCATCATCTGGTTTTAAGATGCATCTTTTAAGAGATGCTCTTCACTGCTGAAAATTTAGACAGGCAAGAAGAAATCTTGCTTATCTGGCTCTAAGCTTTTTTAAAAAAATGGTTTTAACTTTCTTTTTGAGCCAACGTTACTAGCCTCAAGCAATTCTGGAGTGTGTGGTATTGGTTATAAAACAAATATTGGAGTAATCTGAGATGGAGATTTAGTGAGATGGGTAGAAACCATTTTGGGTTTCTGAGAAATGGTGGACTGCAAAGTCTTCAAGAAATTCCTTCATTGAAGGTATCTCTTTCTCAGACCTTAAAGAAAGGCCCTTACAGTTTAAAATATTGTTATAAAAGCTAGTAAAATGTTACCCCAGAGTTGCCAAAGGTTTCATTAGAAAATATAGGCTGGATTGAGGGAAGAATTCAAATATCATTTTCAGCATAGTGTGCTGAAAAATAATTCCAGGCATACCCCTACAGTAAAAGCAAAATTGGGTTCAGTACCATTTGCAACAAACCATCATGACATCAAATAACTTAATCTCTAGTTCAAGTCTTTTGCAAAAATCATGTGATGATATCATTTGCCTTTTCCTTTGAAACTTCTCTCCCTCCATGGATGCCCATATTTGGGATTCCTTCCCAGGCAAAGCATTTGAGGAATGCTAAGGAATGTAATTATAGCTTGGGAAACACAAGTGTAATTATGAAATAAAGGAGTGGTTATGCTTGAAAACATTTGCCAATATACAGTAAATTTTAAAGTGTGTTGTGTTGAAGTTTTATTATCTAAAATTATAGTAGCATAGCACAACATTGAATATGCACAAAAAAGGAATGGGATGGATTACAAGCAAAATGTAGGGGACAATCATAGTTGATCTTGATAATTTAGTTTTGTTTATACAAATTTCAGATGCTCCATTTAAAAAGATTTTTAATCAAGATTTTAATTAAATGTTTAAGACATCTATGTAGTATTAAATCACTGTTCAACATCATTACAACTTTGTGTGGCATACAGTTGGCACACCAGAGAAATTTTTGCAAAGATCTTCCAGGCCTCAACAACCATCTGTTCTTAAGTAGGAACCCAAGAAGACTCCCAAACTGTGCATTATTCCCAGACATAGACCTTCTCCAGATCCAGGTGTTCCAAATACCACAGACACTTGGTTTTGTCAGGATTCAGCTTAAGCCTGTTCCTCCTCAGTCATAACCATACAGCCTCCAGATCCTGGGACACAATCTGGGCAACATCATCTGCTTGATCTGGAGTATTGGTAATACCTGACTCCAAATCAGTGGATGGATTCACCAAGTGGTGTCAGGGATATGTTAAACTGGAGGGGTAAGAGCCTAGATTGATCTCTTCTCCCTGCCAACACTGATCACCCAGAAATTACAATTACTTCTGAATGCAATGTTGGATACCTGTAGGTCTGCCCATGTTTCACCTCTATTGTGTGAGCTTCATTGACTCCTAGTTTTTTGAAAGGTGCTGCCTTTAAACCTTGTATAGCATGGAGTCAGAGACCACCTGTCCCTGAGGTTATCTGTCAATTTCATCAGATTGGATAGAGAAGGCACACTCCAGGTTCTTTTCTTTAAATTATGCCACCTAATGGATGTAGGAAATATTCCTTTTGTGATTGGATCCCATTTATTTATAACCTAAATGGCCACCTATCTTAAAAACATAACTCTGGGTGGATCACAGTAGTGTAACAAAATCACAATACCATATGAAACAGCATCCCCAACTCTGTAGAACACCCTTGTCCTTGAAATCCAGCTGGTCTCTACCCTCTTAATCTTCCAGAAGACTATAAGGACTCTTTCCCCAAGCACTGGGATAAGGTAAGAGGGGGACCTAAACATGGTAGTGTGACTTGCCTCCAAGAATATTAGCTTGTATTGCCATCTGTTTTTGTTGTTTCATAAGTGTTGTGATTTTATCCCACTACTGTGATCCACCCAGAGTTATGTCTTTTAAGATGGGTGGCCATTTAAGTCGTATAACTAAACTGGACCCAATCAAAAGAAAGAGAAAAAACAATAACCTTGCCTCCCACTCCCATTCCTAATTCCCATATGTGGCCCAGAAGGTGGCCAATAGTATTGGCCCATAGGTGGCCAATAGTATTGAAGACTACTGAAAGATCAAGCAGAATCAGGATGTTGCACAACCTCCATCCCAGTTCCACCAAAAGTCATCACAAAGTCCATCCAATCCATCTTGGTGCCTCTGGTCTGAAACCTCACTGAAAGGAGTGTAGATAATCCATATTTTCCAGAGCTGTCTGAAGCCACAGCCCAATCACCTTTTCAATAACCTTCCCCCAAAAGGGAAGATTGGAGTATGGACAAAAATTGTCCAGAATTCTTGGGTCTGGTAAAGATTATTCAAGGAGGGGGTGCAGCATTGTTTCCTTCAAAGTGGGTGATACCACCCCTTCCCTCAGCACTGCAAATATTATCACATGGACACTGTTACACATCCTCCTCTCCCCCACCCAGGTGATCTTCAGCCAGAAGGAGCATGGATCTATAAAAAGATGACTGAATTAATAGACCCAAGAACCCTCTCTTCTTCCTTAGCAGCCATAGGCACAAACCTTTTCAGGTAAGCACACAAGAACTTACTTCTGTCAACTTGACCAGTCAGAGTCCAGCTCTGAGAGAATCTGAACATCTATTTACCAAGTGTCATTCAGATGATCCTGTAGCTCATCCCTCCCAGCAAGGAATGAGTCACATTAAAGAGGACCACAGGATGGCTATCTGCTGATGTGATAAGAATGAAAAAAAACAATTTGCTGGACCTGGAAACAAATATAAATGTATAAAAAAATGAGAAATCAGGGATTATCTAAAGAAACATTGTCAAAAAGATAGTACAAGTTCATATATCATATTATGTAAAGTCCTATTCAGGTCAATACACTTGAGAATAATCTGCTTCCAGCAAATTCAAGAACAGCATATGTGGATTGTAGAAGGAATAGCAGAAATTATATAAACTCACTGCAAGCATTTCCTCAATGGCTTATATTAATAAACTAAGTCAATGAAAATGAAAACTGTTCATTGATTTCTTTCCAAATTGCTTTTATTTTATGCAGTTTTATGCTCTAAACCATTTAGATTTTGACAATAGCATAGCAAAAAAAAAAAAAGCTGGGGAAATGAACTGTGTAAAATATTAAAAGGTACAGGCAAAGGTTTCCTCTGCCAGTCATGTCTGACTCTAGGGGGTGGTACTCATCTTCATTTCATAGCTGAAAAGCCAGCATTGCCAAAGACACTTCCATGGTCATGTGGCCAGCATAACTGTATGCCAAGGCACATGGAATGCTGTTACCTTGCCACCAAGTTAGCAGTACCTATTTATCTACTTGCATTTTTTACATGTGTTTGAACTGGAGCAAGTAACATGAGCTCATCCCATTATGCAGCAGTGCTTGTGTTTTAATCTGCCAAGCTGCCAATCTTCCGGCAGACAAACCCAGTCTTAACCACTCAGCCACCGTGTTTTTCTTAACTGTTCAACCACTGTGCACTTCAAGTATTAATATGCAGTTTCTAATATGTAAAATATTAGATACTGCAATATAGAGAATATTCAATTGTATGGAAAAAACCTCAGGGAAATCATTTTTTAAAAATAGTTATTGTAGAAGATCTCAGGTCACATCTGTACAAGTATGAATATTATTTAACTTAACCATAACACAGTATCCTAGGTAAATATTTAATGTTAAGCAAATTGAATATTAAAAACTATAAGTTACTAAATGTGTAAATCGCTTCTACTGAAGAACATTGTATTTGAGGAAATCTTAAAGTTCTGTCTACTGCATCAGGTTTATAAAAGAGCATAAATTAAGTGAAAGTCATTCAAGAGAAAGAACTCCCGAGATTCAGATTCCAGATACTCCTTCCAAGCAATCACCCTCCCCTCCTCTCCTCCCTCTTGTCTCTCTCATCCCAGCCACGACTCTTTTCAAAGCATAGGAAGATTGACCTTCTGTCTTCCCTGTCACACAAACCACACACAGATACACACAGCCCATGTCACCTGGCACCATCCAGCCTGCCTCCCTCCTGCCCACCTCTTCTCCCCTCTCATAGCACGGAGGCAGGTTATGATAAGAAACATTTCCAAACCACCCAGGAA
>JANHZU010004407.1:62244-74454 GCA_032468055.1 Acrochordus granulatus
GAGGAAGGTGTGTTAAGGGTGTTTGCCGCCTTGAGTTGTTTGCAGAAATAATAAAGGCGGGATGCAAGTAAATGAATAATGGAGCCTGCCCATCATAAGTTGTGACAGTTATAAAGTGAGTCACCTAGTAACCAACTCAATTTTTTTTGTAGCAGTCGTTAAGCAAATGCCGTGGTCATTAAGTGAACCCATTGTTCACTATTGGGTGTTTTTGCTGAAAACTGGAAGTAAAGGCCAGTTTTCAATAAAAGTATTGTAAATCTCAGTCATGACCACAGGACTTTGCAAATGGCTGTAAGGTGAGCTGGTTGTCAAGCACCTGAAATGTCAATTAACCACGAGGGAAGCATCGGAACTTTGGTTGAAAGTATCTTTTGGGGATTGTCATAACTTTGGAGAGTTGCTAAGCAACCAGTTGTAGGTCAAGGACTACCTACACGCATGATGAGGTCTCTTCCACCCAGCCAAATATGTACGGTCTACCTGTCACGCACCCACAGAAGGCTCCTCCCCAGGAATGTCTTGCCAGTCCCTTGCTGACCTGTCTCCCTTCTGTGCCTGCAGTGGCTGAACGTCCCCAGCATATGCTGATGCGGGTCTCAGTGGGAATTCACAAGAACGACATTGAGGCAGCCATTGAAACCTACAACCTCCTTTCTGAGAAGTGGTTCACCCATGCCTCGCCCACACTCTTCAATGCTGGCACCAACCGCCCTCAGCTCTCCAGGTGAGCTGTCAGGAACAGAACTGCTGAGCAAAGCAGCTTGGCAGAAGGTGCAGAAATTGGGGGGTGCTTCTGGCTGAGAGCCCCCCCACTGGCTCTTCAGGGGTGTGAGGCAGCAGCCCCCTTAATTCTGCAGCTCATATGGCCACAGCTGCATTGGGGACTCGTCTGATTCTAGCACCTCAAGGACAGCAGCAGAGAAAGGTTGGAGTTCTTCAGTGGTTGTCTTTGATTCTGCTGCGGTTGGAGTTCTTCAGTGGTTGTCTTTGATTCTGCTGCAGCCACTTGTAAGGGATGAGAATTGCTTGTAATTATTTATAATTTATTGTGTATATGCTGTTGATCTCTCAAAGTGACTCTTGGTGGTTTATAATCTAACATGTTAACATGAAAAGTAATATTAAAATTAATTTAAAATTGTACTGGTGGCCTTGGGAAATTTACTAAAATAAAGTTATTTTGATTAGGAAAGGTCTTAATTGCAGAAATAAACTGCCCAGATTACCCAAGCAGTTAGATTTGGGTTTGAAACACAGCCAAAAAAAATAAATTCAAGGGTAAGGGTTGATCTGTGCATGGTTTTGGAGGCCACCTTGTGTCAGAGCTTGTAAATCTCCCTTTCTTTCTATTCAGTTGCTTTCTCCTGTGCATGAAGGATGACAGCATTGAAGGGATCTACGACACACTGAAGCACTGTGCGCTCATCTCTAAGTCCGCAGGAGGAATTGGGGTGGCTGTGAGCTGCATCCGAGCCACCGGCAGCTACATTGCTGGGGTGCGTCTGCTGTGGGCAGATTCCCACATGCTACCAATGAATGCTTGAAACAGAGCTGACTCTACATTTGAGATAGTCTTTTTCTCTTGCTAAGGAGCAGCGTTGGTCTCTGCCTCAAAGCGTCTAGATCACTGTCAGATCTTTTTAATTTTCCAGACCAATGGAAGTTCCAATGGGCTGGTCCCCATGTTGAGGGTCTACAACAATACGGCTCGCTACGTGGACCAAGGGGGGAACAAGGTAAGATGCCTTCTGCCAGAGTTGCTGGTGGAGATCTGTGTGGTTGAGGACATACCCAGGGTTGATTCCCTGGAATTTTCTTTTCAAGCCTAGTTGTCCGTCCTTGGCAATTTGAAGATGTGCAGACTTCAGCTTCCAGAATTCCTCAGCCAGCCTTGCTGAGGAAGGCTGTAAATCCCTCTTTTAAAGGGAGGGCTTGTCTCTGGCCATCGATAAAGGCCTCTCCCCTCAAGTTTCTCCGGCAGACTTGAGGGCTTGGAAGGAGACCCCAGAAATAGTGCAGAGTTTGGGCTAAGGGGTTTTGATCCTGGTCTTACTATGGTTGCGTGTTTCCATCAGAGACCCGGTGCATTTGCCATCTACCTGGAGCCGTGGCACTTTGACATCTTTGAGTTTCTGGACTTGAAGAAAAACACCGGGAAGGAGGAACAGCGAGCCCGGGACCTCTTCTTTGCTCTCTGGATTCCGGACCTCTTTATGAAACGGGTGGAGACCAACGAGGTAGGGGGAACACGGCTGAATTTTCAGACACTTGGCAGGACCCCTGGAGGGGGCTGAGGAAGAGCAACCTCAAGATGGTGTGAAACTTGCCCTAGAGCAAAATTGCATCCTGCTATTTAAGGCCTAGAATGTGTCATGCTTATTTTTGTGTCTAATCCTGGATTTGTCAGATGCTCTGTTTTTTATGAACTTACATTTAAGGTTATTAGCACATTGTGCGGCTTGCAAAAGTGAAGTGTACTGGTAGTCCATAACTTACAACCAGTTGCTTTGTTTGAAATTCCAATGGCCCCCCCTCCCAAAGGCACTTATGACTGGTTCCAAAATGCCGATGGCCCCCTCCCCTGTTTATAGCTGTTTGCAGTGTGACACAGTCACCTGACTACATTGTTTTCAGCAAAAACACCCGATAGTGAACAATGGGTTTACGTTATGACTTGGTGTATATTTTATGACCATGGTGTTTACTAAATGACTGCTTTAAAAAAAGTGGCAAAATCAAGTAGGTCACATTGGTGTCCCACTTTATGACCATCACCACTTACAGGCTCCATTATGGTTGTAAGCCGAGAACTACCTGTAACCTATCCCTGGACCTAAAACAGGATAGCCATTAGCCAGTGCACAGACTAGAGTGCTAGGAAGTGGCAGGGCTGCTTTTAAAAGAGCTCCCGAGCCCCCAGGTTGACTGAGGAACCCTTCAAAGCCCCTAGTTGCTTATAGGCAGGAGCCACCCAAGGAGTAGCCCAAAGGATCCCAGAGGACAACTCAGAAAAGATGCCAAAAGCCCTCTGGTTGGCAAAGGAGCATCCTCCCTGGTTCTGTCCTCCCCACATCAAGAAGGACCTTGTAGAAGAAGAAAGTCCATGCCAGAAACAGAGTTTGGTGTTCTGGGTTCAAGGGTGGCCTCTGAAGCCAGCTGGCCAATTCTGCTCACTTGTTCCCACTCAGAGAGGGCAGTTTGCTTCCCCAGCAGGTATCCTTTCAAGTTTGTGGGGGAGACGGCAGAGGGGCAGGGACTGTCCCCATAGCAAGGCTCAGGAAGGGCCCAGGGAAGCTGATAGCCTGATGGATCTGTGGAAAAGGGGCAGCCCACCAGAGCTCTTTCGCAGCTGCACCCAGCCACTACCTTGAGTCCCCTGCTTAAGCCTCCAGGATCTGCCAGTGAGGCTGGGCTTACTCCTGAGGAAACCTCTGCTTCCCTGACCCTGTCAGTGATGGCTGGGAGTGAATGACCCTATTCTGTAGGGAGAAGAATTAGAACCAAAGGCTCTCTGTGTTCATTTGAGCTTCATGTCCAGGGATGCTTCTGCAAAACCCAAGCCAGGTGTGGATCCTTCATCCTTGAGCTTTCTTGAGGGCAGCAGTCTCTTGGCTTCAGTAGGAAGGGGAGTCTCTTTCTTCTGGGTGGGAGCTCAAGCCCACTGGAGCTGATCTTCCCTTCTATTTCAACAGGACTGGTCCCTGATGTGTCCAAACGAATGCCCAGGTCTGGATGAGGTCTGGGGAGAAGATTTTGAGAGGCTCTACGAGAGGTAGGAATTACCGGCTAGGCTGTGAGGTGCACAATGAAACCAGCAGGATTTTTCCAGGGTGCTTTGGAACACATTTGAGTTAAACACAGATTCTCAAACCTGCAGCACCAGAAATTTCCTGAGCAAGCCATGATGATGTTGGGCCAAATTAAATGTAATAATATTTCTGAACTTCTCTGTGCTAAGAAGCCATCAAGAGGAGGTCAACAAATTGCAGCAATAAAATACTGAGGAGTTATTTAAAGTGGAAAAGATTCTGTGTGGAACAAGATAAGTTTTTGTCTATATTTAATCTCAATTTTAGTCTGTATTTAATTATTTTAATTGTTATTTTTTATATTCCAAGCTACCTAGAGTTGCCTTAGATAGTGAGATGAGTGGCATATACATTTAGTATAGGAAGGAAGGAAGGAAAAGTCAGACTGACAGGCAAACAGTGACAGATCTGAAGAAGACCATTCACCAGTTCTGGGGGAGATACACATTGCTTTTTCCATTCCTAGTGGATGGCCCCTCTGTCCTTTGAAGATGTGGACAGGGCAAAATCCATGACCAGTGATGCTAGTGAAAAGGCACTTGGGCTGAGGATTTGCATTGCGTTGAATCACGTGGGTTTGCCAGAACCCTAGTTGTGCACATGTTGGAGGTGGTTGAGGTGCCTGACTGGCAGATATGGGTGGTATATGGATGTTTTGTGTAGGGAGCTGGTGCCCCCAGTTGGGGGAGGACAGGGCAGCTGTGACCCAAAAGTATGGGGCTGGAAGAAATTTATTTAGTTACTAAATTTATATATTGCCCATCTTGCTATCCAGAGCAATTAGAAATATATAAAAACAAAATGTGCAAGAACTAAATACAGTACAGAAGGGGCCATTGTGGAGGCTTTGACTGTTTTGTGTTCTGAATAAGCTGCTGAGAGGTCCTTGGCTGTGGTAGAGCAGAAATTGATAATAATGGAAAAGTTAAAAGCAACTGTTAAAGTCCATTGGTTACCACATCTTCTGGTCAGGCCTCTTGAGGTTCACAGCTGCGTGGAGTGGGCCTGGAAAAGAGCAGGGGAGGTGCTGGGTGTCTCCCCACAACTCATCCCACTGGCAGGCTAACCAATTCCGTGTGTCATCTGTGGGGGAGAGATTCTCAAAACCCCTTGCCTTTCTCTCCAGCTACGAGAAGCAAGGCCGGGTCCGCAAAGTGGTGAAGGCTCAGCAGCTCTGGTACGCCATCATTGAGTCGCAGACAGAGACGGGGACACCATATATGCTGTACAAGGACTCTTGCAACCGGAAGAGCAATCAGCAGAACCTGGGAACCATCAAGTGCAGCAACCTCTGCACCGAAATTGTGGAGTACACCAGCAAGGATGAGGTGAATGCCTTCCCCTCCCTTTCCCCTTCTCCTTTCCCCCTTTCCCTTTCCCTTCCTTCTGTGGCTTGCTAGAATCCCTCAGCATGGCCCAAAGCTCCATTCGGGATTGTGGGAGGTTCAAGGGAGCAGCTTCAGTTAGGATGGGGGTGCTCAAGGGAGGCAGGTCTTCCAGCAGGTGGCTCATGCTGTGATGCCTACTGGTGAGAGCAATTCTTCCCTGGCATCTTCTAGGTTGCTGTCTGCAACTTGGCCTCCATAGCCCTGAACATGTATGTCATGCCAGAGCACACGTATGATTTCAGGAGGCTGGCTGAGGTCACCAAGGTCATTGTCCGGAATCTGAACAAGATAATTGACATCAACCACTACCCAGTGGTGGAGGTAAGTGAGGGGCAATAAGGTGGCACCCTGGCTGAGACCTTGAGGGTGAGGCTAGCAGGAGCCTAGTAGGAGGTGGAGTGCATGGAGGGAAGCAGAAGTCTCCATAACGAATGCAGCGTTCAGAATCTGCTGATGCCAGATGTGTGTTGGAGACTGGGCCAGACCAAATACCTTCTGTTTCTGTGGTGGCCACCTGGAGCCCCCAGGCTTAAGCCACCATCAGAGCTCCCTCACGAGCATCCCAAGAGGCAGGCCCAGCATGGTTGCCTCTGATCATGGCTGCTGACAGTCTTCTTGAACTGACTGTTTGTTTGCTTGTTTCTCAAATTTATATGCTGCCCATCTTACAAGGTTCTCCTTGAAAGCAGCCCTGCACTAACTAATGTGGTGATGGGAGAAATGGCTGAAGAGGCTCGGGTGCGGGCCGTCAGAGGCCCCCCTCAATGCTCTGAGTCATGCAGTGGCCAAAAAGATTTCCTTGGGTTGTGTAAAAAACCTTGTCTGCTGCTCAACTTGCGTGTTCCATGAAATCCTCAAGTTACAATTGTAATAGAGCCTGCCCATTATGATTGCAAGTTGTGATGGTTGTTAAGTGAGATGACATGTGATTGCCTTGCTTAACAATCCCTCTTCTCCCTGATGCGGTTGTTAAGTAGAGCATGGGATGCCTCGATTTGAGAGGGAGGTCTAGTTCAGGCCCACTTGCCCTCGGTCTCCAAAGGCCTCCCCCCTCCCCGAAGTGCCCCATTCTCAGCTTCCCACCCCTTGGAGTTAGTGTGGGACCCTGGTGGAGTAAGACCCCCTAAGCGACTGGTCATAAGCCGAGGACTACCTGTATAGTCTTGAGCTGCTGTTCGATTATTCCGTGTTGAAGTGGGTGGTCTAGAAATCCTTGTATAAGATATCCCTGAAGCAGGGAAGGTTTCAACAAGAGTGTTATGTTGGAAGCTCTTGTGCTGAAAATTCAGCTTATTCTGATGCTTCTGGAATAACATTTTTTTTCTCCGCAATAGCACACTTCTTGGGTGTTGTTAATTGCTCAGTTGAGGTCTGTCCCCTTTCTTCCCCTTGTAAGTGTGGACTGAGGCAGTGCCTCAGATAAAGCGTTTTTCCTTGGATCCTACCCTAGAGTGGCACCGATTCCCTGCTGTCTAGCAAGCAGTGAATCCCGAATGAGCCTAGGAGAGATATCCTACAGCATCCAAGGCTCTTAAACCCAGGGTTCTAGGGTGACCAATGGTCAGCTCAGTTTGTTGTGCCTAGGGTTTGGAGGAGCAGCAGCAGCAGGAGGGCAAAGATCTCTCCGGTCTTGGGAATGGGCCTGCAGCAGGACAGCCGTGTTGCAAGTGAGATCTAGGGACAGGGGAAGCCAGGTGACAGTCCATCCTCACCTGTGGAAACCTGCTGGGGAGGACCTGGAGATCCAAGGACACGTTCTGGACCTCCCAGAGGAAAGGCAGGGTCTCCCTCATTCCTTTCCTTTCTCCCCACCTCTTCAGGCCGAGAACTCAAACAAGCGTCATCGCCCCATTGGCATTGGTGTGCAAGGTCTGGCTGATGCCTTCATCCTCATGAGGTTCCCTTTTGAGAGCCCTGAGGCCCAGTTGCTGAATCAGCAGATCTTTGAGACCATCTACTACTGGGCTCTAGAGGCCAGCTGTGAGCTTGCCGAAGAACATGGGCCCTATGAGACCTATCAGGGCAGCCCCGTCAGCCGAGGGGTAAGTGGAAGGATGGCTCCAATCAGGGGCTCTGAGTCTGGATCCATCAGCACCAGAGTGACCCTCTGAAGCTGGGGGAGATTGCTTAAGCAGAGTAGCCTTCATTCTGTAGTCCCACTGAAAAGAAGCATCCATTTCTTTGGCTGTGTTGCTTGATCAGTGACCTTTGGACACAGAATTCAGATTGCCAAGAAATCTTATTTGGTGGAGCCCTTGGTGCTCTCTGAGCCGGGTTGTTTTCTTGTAGACATTTCATCATCCAACTAGGTAACATCATCAGCGATAGCAGGAGTGAGGTTTGCTGTTTTGGGAATTTGTTATGCCACTGAAATACATTTGAAAGTTTTTTCTCCTCTGGCTCATGAGAAGAGTGCTCAGACCTGTCAGAATAACACGAGAAAGCTTCTGCAGGATTGGAAACCAGGTCAGGGAAGAAAAGCTCCAATTGTGACCCAGAGAAGGGCGGCAGTGAAGCAGGATGCTTTTCCAAAACGCAGCTGGGGGAAAAGCTCACAAAACAGTTGTCACCATTGCCTAAAGGAGAGCTGTGAAGCGTCCCTCCATATCTTCTCCTCTACCCCAGGATGGCCCTGCCAATCCATCTGCTCCCTTTTTTGAGCAGCCACCATTTTGCTTCTGAGAAGGCTTGTAAGACTTAAGTGGGGCCGGAAGGTGTTCTTGAAATAGCTTCCTATTTCTCTTTCTTTTCAAATCAAAAGACTCTAGGCAATGTCAGGGTGGACAGGCAGCCGCCCCTTAGCAAACCTTGGGAAGAGGCTTTGGGTTCCGGGCACCTGGCTCTCTGCAGTCCCTGCTTGGTGGTAGGGATTCCCTGTGGATGGACAGCAAGCCAGGAGCTGGCTGGGTCCAGGCTGAAAGAGGTGGTCTTCCCTCCTGCAGATCCTGCAGTACGACATGTGGAATGTGACTCCCACGGACCTTTGGGATTGGGGTGCTCTGAAGGCAAAAATCTCACAGTGAGTAAAAGACCCTAATCCCTCCTCCCCCCATTGGAGAGGATGAGTGTCTAGCAGAGAGGAACAGGCCCCTGCCCCTTTCCTGGGAATCCAGAGGTGCTGCTGGAATGTCTTGGGCCCTGCCAGCCCACCTGTTCTCCTGCCTGTCTGTTCCAGGTACGGGATCAGGAACAGCCTCCTGGTGGCTCCGATGCCAACAGCTTCTACAGCTCAGATTTTGGGCAACAATGAATCTGTGGAGCCCTATACCAGCAACATCTACACCCGCCGGGTGCTCTCGGGAGAGTTTCAGGTAAGAGCCATCCCTAAGCATCTTGCAATGAATGGAGCACCGGGTCCAAGTCAAGTCAGCTGTGTGGAGAGCCCTGGTATTGCCAAGAGTGTAAACAACAGGGCTACTGCCACTATCACATAATTGGGGCCACAGTGTGCTTGGAAGCTCCAGGCTGTTGTCAATTCACAACCCGCAATTGGGACCAGAATTTCTGTTGCTAAACAAAGTAGGTGGTAAGTGGGTCATGCCTGAGTTTATGACATTTTTTGTTGTAGTTGTTAAGTGAATCTGCAGTTGTTAAGCGAATCCGGCTTTCCCTGTTGACTTTGCTTATTGGAAGCCTGCTGGGAAGGTCGCAAATGGCGATTACATGACACTAGAATGCTACAACAGTCATAAATGCATGCCAGTTGCCAAGTGCCTGAATTTTGGTTACATGGAGATGCTGCAATGGTCATAAATGTGAGGATTGGTTGTGAGCCACTTTTTTTCAGTGCTGTTGTAACTTTGAATGGTTGCTAAATGAATGCTTGTAAGTCGAGGACTACTTGTAGTGAGACATTGCTGTCTCTGACCAAGAAGGACTTGCGTGGTGATATAGGAATGAAGGTGAACCATAACTGGGCTGAGAGGGAGTGTCTGGTGCCTGTTACGACTGCCGAGATTTTGGGATTGCAGATCGTGAACCCCCACCTGTTGAAGGACCTGACCGAGAGGGGCCTGTGGAATGAGGAGATGAAAAATCAGATCATTGCCTTCAGTGGCTCCATCCAGGTATGTTGGGGACCTGGGGCCCCTGCTCTGCTCAGAGGAGCCGTTCATTGCTCTGCTATGCCCCAAATGCCACTTGTGAGGCACAGCAGAACCCACAACGAGTGGGTTGTACCCTTACACCTAAAGCCTCAGCTTGCACTCTTCTGTTGTGGTGCAGTCTTGATTCTTAGCCAGAGAAGCTGTTTAGGTTGCACAACGCAGGGCTGTTGTGTAGTATCAAAAAATGCAGACAGCCTGAGGAGTTTGTTTTCACTGCATTTGAGAAGAATGCCGTTTTCTGTTTCTAGAAACTCACCTAGATGGGTAGGAAGCTTTGGCAAGAGCAAAAAGGACTAAAAAACTTACCGAAACACTAGCTGTTGTCTGGTCAGGGGAGACAAGCCATCAGTAATGGCCTTGTTGGCGCTTCAGCTTGGAAGGAGGCAGGAGGAAGGGGAATGGGTAGGATGGAGCCCTGTAAAAAGACGCCTTAGGACAAGATTTCCTTTCTCTGACCCGAGAACTCGGCTCGTCCCTTGAAGTAATTCAGAAGATTCAGGAGTTACAGAAGGCAGAGCTTGCCAGCCAAGAGTTAATAGGAGAATTTACCAACAGCAGTTCTAATGGTGGCCAGTTTGGGGGTCTCAGGGCAGCTCTGGAGGGGTTCATGAGGATCTACCAATGTTAAGGGCTCTTTTCCAGTTCCTGAATCCCAGCAGCAACAGCAGCTCTCAGTCATGGTTCTGGCCCTACGATCCAGGCTCGTGAGTTGCCTAAATGACTATGTGATATTGTTTAGAATGACCCTTTAGTGCAGGCCTTGTGTTTTTAACTTGATTTTTACATTTACTTGTAAGTTTTAACCTATTTTTAATTCTGCCTTTAATCCCTGCGTTTATTCATGTATTTATATACCTTTACCTTTAAGAGGTTGTAAACCACTTGAAGGTGAGATGGGCAAGGTAGAAATTTAATAAATAAAAAGAAGGCATCCCTCCTTAATTGTACAGGCCAAAAATACCTTTTGCCCCAGGTTTTCTGTCCCTGAATGGCTGCAGAGAGGCTGCTGAGATTTCTTGCTGAGTTTCTGCTCTGAGCCTAGCTTTCTGCCAGCCCGAAACCACCTCGGAAATCCATCCTGCTGCCCTTTTGCCTTTCAGAATATCCCAGAGATTCCTGAGGACTTGAAGCAGCTCTACAAGACAGTGTGGGAGATCTCCCAGAAAACCATCCTCAAGATGGCAGCTGACCGGGGGGCTTTTATTGACCAGAGTCAATCTCTGAACATCCATATTGCAGAGCCCAACTATGGGAAGCTGACCAGCATGCACTTCTATGGCTGGAAACAGGTTAGGAGGGAAGGCTGGCGGGAGCAAGTAGCCTCTTAGGATCCTCCTGGCAGTGGGCTGGGGAGGCCCACCCTGAACAGGCATCTCAACCCACCTCCAATAAAGAGTTGGAAAGGCACTTCCCCCTCACAGAAGAGAGCCAGCAGGGTCACGCCACAACCCACTAGAGAGCATCTTTATCCTTTGAATCCAAAGGTTTCTCCAGCTCTGGCAGGGATGATGTTCCTTTTTTGTGGTTCTCTAATAGTATGTAGGCGTGACCTTGGAAGGTGACCTTGCAAAGAGATGCTGCCCAGGGAACAGACAGATAAGAGACAGCATAGCCCACAGCTGCATAATGGGTGGAGAAAGAGAGTCAGAAAGGAACCTCCCTAACTTCTCAGGCTGTAAAAGAGACGGTGGGAGATTTGTACTTTCAGACTGGAAAGATTCTGTTAAGGTAGCTTTATAATAAAGTAGAATTAGCATATCTGCCCATGTTTCCTGTCTGGGAAAGCTGACAGATGCCTGGAAAATGGAAAGGGCAGACACTTGTTTCAGATTTCCCTGATTCCTGGTGGAGGAACAGACTGACATAGCTCCTGTGGAGCCTGATCAGAAGGTGTGGCTGTTTCTCTTTGGGTGCTTTGTGTCTTCCTCCATTGTCTCCTGCCTGCTTTGCCATAGTTGCGTGTCTCCTGCAGGCAGGCCCTGGCTCTCACTTTTTCCCTTGTGCTGTGGGTCAGCCTCTAGGATCCTGACTGAGCAGAGCCCCCTTGTCCCCCTTCTCTGGTTCACATGGTGGTGGCAGCAGTTGCCTTGGGCATTTGAGCTGATGTGGGCTTGTCTCCTGCAGGGCCTGAAGACGGGGATGTACTACCTGCGGACCAAGCCAGCAGCCAACCCCATTCAGTTCACCCTGAACAAGGAGAAGCTAAAGGAGAAGAGCTCCAAGGAAGAGGAGGAGAAGGAACGGAACAAGGCAGCCATGGTGTGCTCCCTGGAGAACAGGGACGAGTGTCTGATGTGTGGATCTTAAGGAGTCACTGGGCCTCACCCAGCCCCCAAGCTAGGTTAGAGAGTTCTAGGTCACTGTGCAGTGCAGTGAGACCATGGCACTGTGCTTACAGGAGAGGAGGTTGAACGTGTGCAGATAATTGGGTAGTGGTCATTCACTTGTCTTCCCTTGAATATGGCCAAGCAAGGATTGAGGATAAAGTCAGGTGGGGAAGGAAGCTGACAAAAACTGGGGGTCCAACTGCTGTATCTGTAAGTGCCTTTGAACAGCCATGGGTCATATCCCTGTGACTGAGGAAAGCTATTCCTAAATAGACCTGGGAGACAAGTTCAGACACGCTGAGACCAGAGAGTTGGGCTCCTCTGATGATCACCTCTTGTATCTGGTCTTGTTTCTTTTTGGAGATGCCCCATCTGATGCTCTTTTGTGGCTTCTCCCCTGGTCTTTTCCACATACCCATGGGTCATCTTTGGAGAAGGGCTCAGTTATTAGAACGATTCTTCCCTCCCTCCCTTGTTACAAACCCTTGCAAAGTTTTGCTCCATTAAGATCTCAACTCTGCTTGATTGCCCAGTGTTGCTAGGGCTGGCCTGCTTTTACTAAACCAAAGTAGTTTCC
>JANHZU010004409.1:7176-24179 GCA_032468055.1 Acrochordus granulatus
GAAGGAAGGAAGGAAGGAAGGAAGGAAGGAAGGAAGGAAGGAAGGAAGGAAGGAAGGAAGGAAGGAAGGAAGAAAGGGTGAGTCCTGAAATCATTGTTGGATTGGATTTCAGAAGTAATAAATGTGTCACAGAAATAGAGTCGGAAAGGTCATTTAGATTATTATTTATTAAAATCATTGAAATTTAGATCATCAAGTTTAAGTTTCTCCTCAATGTCAGAATTCTTATTAAAGCATTAATAAGAATTAATTAATTAATTAACAGAGTCTGCCTGGGTGCATGTCAGGTACTAGCAACCAGAAAAGCTCTGAAAATGGGTCATATAGGTTACTTTATTGTTAATCACCAGTTTACAAGAATCTTGCCAGACTGTATGCCTTCCTCATTTTTCAAACATTTCCTTCTCTGAATGGACTCTGAGCTGGAATGTCTTTTAACCCCCTTCCATCAGGACCTCCTCCCCTTCAGTTGGTGGTTCCACCACAGTGCATCTGGTAAAGGGAAATCTACTATTACCTTTTTTAATAAATTGAAATTACTCATAATGCTATAGAAGTAGTCCTCAACTTGCAATCATTCATTTAGTGACCATTCAAAGTTACAAAGACACAGAATAAAGTGTTTAACAACTGGTCTTCACATTTACAAGGGGGTATCATAAAGTTTTAATTATCAGAATGAAATACAAAATTAAATTTGGTATCTTGAACTTAAGTTGTCTCCAGATCGTTTCCCTACAGAGCCACACAGTGTTTCTTGACCTTCCGCATCCCATCATTATAGAAATCATGCAATTGCCTCGAGAACCACTTTTCCACTTCCAGAATGACATTGTCTGTGTGTCAAATCACTGACCTTGCAGTGGCTTCTTCATTTTGGAAGAGAAAGAAGTTACTGGGTGCAAGATGAGATTAATGGGGGATGGGCTAAAATTTCATAACCACAGTGGATGCTTGGGCAGAATGAACAAGTACATTGTCAGCTAGGAGACGGATGCCTTTGCTGATCATACCACAATGTTTTCCCTTCACTGTGTGTTGCAATTTCTGCAGAAGGTTACAGTAGTAGGTGCTGGTAATGGTCTGACCCTTTGAAAAGTAATTGGTTAGGATTAAGCCACAACAGTCCTCCAAAAATGGACAGCATGACCTTCCTTGTAGATTTCTTCACCTTTGCTGTTTATGTGGGGAGGGAGAAAGAGTGTTTCCACTTCTTGCTCATCTCCAACTGAGTTAACATCTGCTCTGAATGTTCACATCAAGTTTGCTTGTGAAATGGAGTCAGCAAGAGGGGAACCCATCATGCTGACACTTTAGACATGTATAATTTTCCACACACTTCCATATCTAAGACCAACTTCATTCATCATCACTTCAGTGGTTGTCTCTTTGACTACAGGAGCCTCCACTTTCTACATCATGTCAAGATCATCTGTGATTGAAAATCTCCTGGATTGTGGCACATCTGTGAGGGACATATTCCAGTTTTAATGTTCCTTTTTCCACTTCATAACAGTATCATATGATGAACTTTCATCATCATAAACAGCTACCATTTCTTCATGGATTTGGCAGGCAGTGTTACCCTTCAAATGGAGGAATTTGAGAACACTCCAGCCTTCAGTTTTGTCCATATGCATGGGACTGACATCTATGGCTCCTGAAACTAAACAAGTTGACACAAATAGCTGTAATTTACAACATCATGCACATAAGGATTAATGATTATGCTCATGAAATTATATCTAGATACCTTAATAAGTTCATGGTGATAATTAAAACTTTACAATACACCCTCGTATAACTGTTGCAGCATCCCCATCAAAATTCAAGTGCTTGGCAACTAGCGTGTATTTTTGATGGTTGCAGCATCCCAGGGTCAAGCGATTGCCATTTGTGACTTCCCAAGCCTGCTTCCAAAAAGCAAATTCAATGGTAGAAGACAGATTCATTAAACAATCATGTGATTTATTTAAGAACAGCTGTGAGTTGCTTAACAACCATGGCAAAAAAAGGCATAACTCACTTAGCAATGGAAATTCTGGTCCCAGTTGTTGTCATCAGTCAAGGACTGCCTGTAAATTTTTTTCTAATATTCAAAATTCAATTTTCTATAACTTAAAACTATATAAAATTCTCTATTTTGTACTATGAAAGAATAGAAAACAAATCTTGACTTCAAGGATAACAGCCTTCAAATACTACTATAGTACATACGTGTTTTTCTCAAAGGTAAATATAATTCCCTCCACAAATCTATCATCAAAAGCCTTAGCATACCAGTTCCTTTAGAATGCTTATTGCTCTTCTTTGGGCTTGTTTCAGTTTTTAAAATGTCCTGTTCATAAAGGTTCAGTATGTCTGGGGTGGGGCACAATCAATTCAGTATGTATTCCCCATGATTTGGAAAATATAATTCAACTGAAGAAGCCTAAAATTGTGCATATTTTTAGCAGCTTCATTCCTTTGCTAATTTACATCCAGTATCCATTAACTGCAGGATTCTTTCTATGTTGTTATTACCATGACATCTTATATTTGTGCATTTGAAGTCATTTGAAATAATATTTGTGCATTTGAAATCCTCAACTCAAGATGGTGCCATAAATGGCAACCTTGGTAAAGACTCTCACACATTCACTTTTCTTAGCAAATCCGAGCTCTGTATACACAAGAGAAGAACTTTTGAACATTAAACAACTCCCTAAGAGTATTTTCACTCCAGACTCTCCTATTTTTGAAGGTGATGTGAACAGATGCATATAAATCTTAAAAATGCCACTCCATTACATCAGTCACAGGAGAAGAGAGGGCAACATGCTGTGTGTGAGTGTGAACAAACAAAGGAATTAAAAGAGACAAAAGGAGAAAAGAAAGCAGATATGCATTCTTTTACAACGATCACAGAAAGAAGAGAAAGGGGAGAAGAATAGGGAGATTATCCTAAATGCATGTAAAATAAAGAGATCTAAGAGAAGAAGAAAAAGCGGTGATGTCTTAGTCAAATTGAGGAAAAGAGGATTCTGTACATCTCTCCCAGCCATACATATTACAAATCTGATGTCTATAATCAACAAAATTGATGAATTACTTCTGATTAGCCAAATAAATATTTTTTTCAAATTCTGCAGCCCTTTGCTTCATGGAAACCTGGCTAAACGAAACTGGTTTTGAACTCAAAGATACATATATCATGTTTTCAGATTTACAGGACAGACCATGTGATAACTGGAAAAAAAAGGTGTTTTTATCTTAATGAGCAATGGAGCAGAGACAATAGAGTGCTACAAAAAGTCTGCAATACAAACCTGGAAGTGCTATGCATAAATTGTCAACTATACTATGGACCAAAAGAATTTGCCTCTATTACCCTATTTGGAGGACACATTCCCCCACAAGCTTCTATTGATGGAGTGCTCCAAAACTTAACGAAACTTAACTCATACAGATTAGAAATATCCAGATTCTTTGCTTATAATCTTAGGAGATTTTAATAGAGCAAATCTCACCCACAAACTGCCCAGATATAAATAGCATGCTTCATTGTCCACTAGAGGCAAGAATATATTAAACCACAGCTATGCTACAATAAAAAAATGCTTAACAAACTAATCAAGGCACCTATAGGAAAATCAGATCACACCATGGTCCACCTCATCCCAACCTACAGGCAGAAATTTAAAACAGCAAAATCTATAATCAAAACAATGGAAAATGATCTGAGGATGTAAAACTGAAGCCACAGGCATGGTTTGATTGTACAGACTGGTTTGATCTTGAAACTGCTTCATCAGACTTGGATGAACTTACCCACATAGTGATTTCATGCATCAAGTTTTGCAAAGACATGTGTGTCTAGCACAATTTTTCACTCATACAACAACAAGCCCTGGTTCACAACAAAACTCAACTTCACGTGACAAACAAGAAGCTTACAAGACAGGAGATAGAACACTGTATTGCCAGGCCAGAAATACACTGACAAAAAAAAAATCAGATTAGTAAAAAAGAACTACTTGGAAAAACTTAAAAATCAACTTTCAGCAAATGATTCTGCTTACATGTAGAGAAGCCAATAGAACATCACTGGCTACAGGAGCTCTTCACCCTCAACTGAGGAAAGCCATCAACTTGCAGAAGACCTGAATGCATTCTACTGCAAATTTGAAAAACAATCACCATCATCTAATTTTAACAACCCCACCTTAATATTAATAATACATATTTCCCCTACAACCACATCCACCACATCCCCCTCCTTCTTAGCTCTTCTCCCCTCCTGGGTCCTTACTCCCTCTAGGGCCCCCACCTCTTGCGATTCTATAAAAAAAGAATGAAGTCACCTTCAAAAACAATCAAGAAAGCACCTGGCATGACCCCTTTATGCCTGAAAACCTGTGCAGCACAATTGGCCCCTCTATTCACAAGAATCTTTCATAGATCACTAGAGCTATGCCACATCCCTTCATGCTTTAAACATTTTACCATCATCCCCATTGCTTAGAAAGCCTCTATTAGCAGGCTAAACAACTACAGACCTATTGCACTAATATCAATAGTCATGAAGACTTTTGAAAAACCCACTTGAAAACCATCGTAGATCCACTGCTAGATTCTCTGCAGTTTGCCTATCACTGATGTTTTCAATATGTCACTGTATTATATCCTCCAACATCTGGATTGCCAAGGATCTATATATGGGTCCTTTTTGTGGATTTCAGATAGTGTTTAACACCATCATTCCAGAAATCCTTCACCACAAACTGACCCAGCTCACTGTACTTGCCCATATCTGTAAATGGATAACCAGCTTTCTGATATAGGAAGCATCAGATGAGGCTAGGGAAATTTATTTCCAGTACTCAGACAATCAGCACTGGTGCACCTCAGGGATGTGTGCTCCCTCCGCTACTTTTTCCCTCTACACAAATGACTGAATCTCTTGTGACCCCTATGTAAAAATTCTGAAGCTTGCAGATCACACAACAATCATTGGATTCATTAAAGATGGTGATGAGACTACATACAGACGGGAAGTTGAGCACCTGTCCCTGTGGTGCAGTCCAAACAACCTAGAGCTAAATATACTCAAAACTGTAGAAATGACAGCGGATTTTAGAAAGAGACCTACCATTTTATCCCCCTTTACCATACTCAGAAACACAGTTATCAGTAGTACAGTCCTTCAAGTTTCTAGGCTCTATAATCTCCCAAGATTTAAAATGAGTGGCAAACATTAGCACCATTATCAAGAAGGCACAACAAAGGATGTACTTCCTATGTCAGCTCAGAAAGTTCAGCCTTCCCCAAGAGCTGCTGATACAGTTCCACAAAGGGATTATTGAGTTTGTCCTTTGCACATCTATTACTGTCTGGTTTGGTACAGCAACCATATAGGACAGGCATATCATATAGTCACGATTGCAGAAAAGATAATTGCAATTAACCTGGCCTCCATAAAAGACCTATAGAAGAGGCCAAAAGAAGGATGCAAAGGTATCTGCAGACCCCTCTCACCCTGGACACAACTTGTTTGAACCTCTTCCACCTTGTAGGTACTACAGGATACTGCATAATAAAAGTACCAGACATAAGAGCAGCTTTTCCCCCTCTGTCATCATTCAAATAAATACTTGACTAATGCTATATGATCAATGCTACGATAGAGCAGAAGCAGAGAATTCTAATTAACCCACAAGTTCTGTCTAATGTGTATACATACCTATTAATTTCAAACTTTATAATGTCTCCTTCTATTTACTGGATATTTACAGTATATCTAAAATTGTCATACATGACCTTACTGTTGTTATTGATGTTACAAGTATACCGCGAAAGCTGCTGTACTGAAGTCAAATTCTTTGCATGTCTAATCATGCTTGACCAATAAAAGTATCTATATTTCTGGAAGTGAAGCACTGTCTCTATTTTCTCTTTTTCTGTTAAGTCCAACCAATTATCTAGTTTATAAAAATCATTTTAACTTTTTTTAAAATTTGGCTATTAGTTATACCACACAGCTTTGCATTATCTGCACATTTAGAAAATATTTATTTCATCTATTCATCCCAATAATTAATGAAAATGCTGAAGAATTTCAGATCCCAGAACCAAATACTGTTAATTCCTATGTCAGCTATTTGAAGTAGTTCAGTTCAAGAAATGGACATTATGGGGATTTTAGGAATCCTTCCCATGAAGATTTTGCTCTGTAGCATAATAGAATTTTGAACATCTTTATCAAGTTTCTCTTTGTCCCATCTTACACTAAACAAAATCAAAGTGGGGTTAAATTTCCTTCTCCTGCATCCTTCCTTATGACTTGGACTGTATAATCTCTTGGCCAGGTGCCTTGTAATAACTTAGAGATATATTTTCTAAGGTCAGCATTAAATTCAATTAGATCCATGTGAATCCTTCCTCCAATTTTATGAAGAATAATAGAACTGGTTAAGTACAGTTGTGAAAATGGCTTTTGCTCCACCTAAAAGAGATGCTGTTCAGTCCATATTAATTTAGCTTTGCCATTAAAATGCCATGGGAACTCTTTGTCAAATGGTTTGTTGAATTAAAAATATATTACATCTACAATATCCCACTGGTATATTAAGGAAGCTATTAGATCAACAATATAATCAAATTAGTCTTATAAAAATTGTTTTTTAACAAATCCATTTTAGTAATAACTGCATTTTTCAAGGCATATACAAACACATTCTTTATTATTTGGTTTATTAGATTCCCGTTTATTAATATTATACAGATTAATCTGTACTAACGTTATAAGATGTGTGGAACGATAATTTAAATCTTTCCCAGTAGATTCCTTCTTCAAAGGATATCCTCATAAGAATTCATCACTATAGGCTTCTACTGGTCACTCTGAACCTCCTAACATGTCCTATGCAGTTTACTTAGAGAAAGTAAATATAAGATAAATAAGATAATGCAATTATTACATACACATTAAAGCTCTTGTCAGTGGGCTTGCGAAATCTTGCAATTTCCTATTACATCCCTGATCTATATTCCTTGGAGAAAGCATATTTCATGTACCAGCTGCTTTTGCCACACACATTAATTTTGTGTTACAATAGGTAGTGACAAATTTCCTTTTTGTCCTCTTTGAGAGAACAATTCCATCATATCTTGTCTTCAAGATTGTAATGTCTTTCTTCTTTTATGGCCTGAATGCTATTTATTAGTCTTTTAAAGAAAAGGAGATGGCAACTGTATCAAATTTCAAAACGTTCTGATGAGATTAATAATTTCATAATAATAATAGCACGAATAGCTACCCAGTGAAGTACTCACAATGAGGCTCTACCTTGATGTGGTTGTGGGGTTTGTGTGTTCTGAGGAAGATGAGAGCTGTGCTACAGTTTCAGCCATACAGGACAGGTCTCATCAGAGGAGGTAGATAAAGAGTGTCTCTCCCATAAAAAATATGGTGAGATGTATTTTACAGAAACCCATATTGGCTTAGTCACTGCCTGGGTCAACAAGGACTGTGCTAGCTGTTGGAATTCCTGGACATTTGGTGAAAAATGGGCTACAGGACTCAGGACTGTTGGCTAAGTGACCAGGGCCAGCAGCTGCAGAACTACTGGAAGAAAGGGTGTCTACCCATTGCAGATATACAAATAATCAAACAAAGAAATTAATTATCTGTCATTACAGATCAGGTCCAACAGGAGGTGGATAACTGAAAAATATAGAATATAGCAGTTCTAGAAAGAGCAACATCCAGAAACAGAAATAACAGAACAGAGGTTAGCAGATCAACATCAATTTATAATAAGAAATATTCACAGAAGTAGAATTGAGAGAACTATAAAGCTCTACTCTAGGCAAAGAAATCAAAGCCTTGCCCAAAGTAGCTCAGACTGTAGAGGCAAACCAGAGGGAGGCAGCACTAAAGGAAACTAGCATAGATATTAAATCATTTTCATTCCCAAATCAGGCACCTTCTCTTCCACCTTCCAGGAAGAACAAAACCTCTAACTAAAAAAGAAGAAATTGAAACAATGAATAACTGAGCATCTAGAACAGCACAAAAACAATAGAATAAGATTATGTGCATTGAAGCTTGTCCCAAAGAACACTAGCACAAGTATTAAAATATGCCAATACTGTAATACTGAATATAAGCACCAGAGGACTGCAGGTAGCAAGCCAACTAATGTACAACACAGCTGCAGTTATAACAGAATACCTGGGATTCAAAATTAACAAAGAAAAAAAAAGTGTGCCACCAAAATGGAAGATCAGGCTGGAGATGCTGATGAGATGCAAGCAAGCTGAAATAGATGAAAGAAAAGAAACTGAAGAACAAGACCAAAGAATATCTGATCAAGAAATATCACTAGAAACAAGGAAAATCAAGGGAGTACTGGAAATAATAAAGCAGCAGATAACAGCTATAGCCAAGAAGATCAGCAGATATAAAGCAGAAATTGCATAGTATTGGCAGAATCTTCGATTTCAGTGAAATCAGAAACATTTCTACTAATCCATCAATGGAGAGAATGCATTGAACCAGTCAATACTTGACAATGAAGACATCTGGGTGCAGCTATAGGATAACCCAAAGAAATAAAATAAGAATTCAACTTGGCTAAAAGTGATAGATAACAACAAAAAAGAAGCTGAAATGGAAGAACAAATAATAACAGCAGAAATGGTGGAGAAAAGAGCATAGAAGATCAAAAATTGGTCAAAACCAGGTGAAGATGAATTGCATGGCTTTTGATTGAAACATTTGATTGGTCTACACCCACTCATTGCCAAGTGATTTAACACGATACTGCGTGGAGGTGAAATTGAAGAGTGGCTAACATCTGGCAAAACCCATCTTTCTTTATTTGCATAAGAAGCACTTACAAATTATATAATTAGATCAACACTATGCACACATATATTAAAATACAGTATACACATACAATTTAGAAATAAAATTAGATGGCATGTCCCCAATGTTGGGCCACCTTGACATTTTCTTTCGCCAGCATGAGGTCTTCCTCTATACATGCTGATGGGCATTGTATGCACCACATCATCTGTGAGGTGGTTTGTTCTCCACATTCACACAAGATATCTTCTGTGAGGAAACCCCATTTTTTTCAAATTACCCTTTGATCTTCCAATCTACTCAATATATGCAGTTTATGTATACATTTCCATTCAGGTCAAGGTTGTTTATGACCAGGTGGTGGACAGTCACATGGTTGTGCCCAGTCACCTGGTAACTCCTTACTCACCTTCCATAGTTCCAGAGCAGTCTTTGGCAGCTGACTGTTAGGGGTAACGGAGGCTGTAAGGAAACTATTCTGATGGTTTGCTTGGTGTAAGTATGGCTATCACTTGGGCCTTCCTCCATATCTTAGATAACTGAATGGTATTAAGCATTTGTTGTAAAGGCTGAGTAACAATTATTTCATTTGAGATCCAAAATGCTTAATCTGCTTGAGCTGAATCTCATTGATACCAGCTGCTTTGCCACTTTTACACCTAACAATTGCCTTTTCCAATTCTCTTATAGTTAAGGGAATTGTTAGATTGCTCATCTTACATTCCTTTTTCCTGACTATCCTCTATTTATATTTTTGTGAGTTGGAACCTGATTTCCCATTGAGTAGTAGGTGGTGGGCAATTTGGTTAGCTGAGATGCTAGCATGTAATTTTCATTTGGTTGTGTTGTGATGATTGAGTAATCTCCATGCTTTTTGGCTACTACCACTCAAATCTGTCTCCTCCATAAGCTTAATTCATCTTTCCCTTTTATTCTCTGAAATGGCTGACCAGCTATCTTCACTTGTTGTCCAGTTATCTTCACTGAGTGGGTTTGCTTCAAAAACAATGAAGTATTTGTTCAATACATCAGCAGTTTCAGGTGTTTAACCTTGAACATAAGAGGTCCTGAAAACTTAGGGAATAAATTTCCTGGAGAATTTCGGAATGGCATCTATAAACTTATGATACAAAGTAGGCTCTGGGTTGATATTGAGCACACTTTCATCCAAGACCACAGAGAAACTGGGCCAGTCAGCCTTTTGAAACTTGTATCTTCTGAAAAATTTTACAGCTTGTGGTTGAACAGCAGCTGTGACTTCACATAGGATAGGTCAGTGTTGGGTGCTTGGTATTGGTATCCCTTCCAATTTTAAAGAAAAGATAAGATCCGGGTTGTAATCCTTCCTCCTACCTGATAATTAAAGATCCAGCAAAAAGAACAATACCAGGCAACTACAAGACCTGTCAATGGCTAAGAGAAAAAGAACTGAAGAGACAGAAGGGGTCATTCTGGCTGCACAAGACCAAGCTATTTTTTGATCCCATCAGTTCTTGCTTGCAGGCAAATGGTATTTCTTGCAGATCTTCCAGTGCACCATTGTTGCTCCTTTATCATGCCATTGTTTGATAATGTTTGTAGTCAGTTTGTAGTCAGTCTGTGTGATCTTCTTGCAGCAGCTAACTGACTGATCCACTGTTTCTTCAACTTCTTTTCAGAGGCAGTTAAGAAATGCATAAAAGGCTAGAATTGAAAAGACAACAACAGGCAGCAAGTGCTGTCTCTGAAATGAAGTTAAAGAAACAGTGGATTACATAGTTGGCTGCTGCAAGAAGATCACAGAGACTGACTACAAATAGTGTCATGATAAGGTAGCAACAATAGTGCACTGGAAGATCTGCAAGAAATACCATTTGCCTGCAAACAAGAACTGGTGGGATCATAAAACAGAGAAAGTAATAGAAAATGAAGAAACTAAATTACTCTGGGACTTCAGAATTCAAACAGAGAAGCATCTGCTACATAACACTCCAGCCTTAACAACTGTCTTTAAGAAAGACAAAAAAGTCTGGGTAGTGGACGTGGCAGTACCTGGAGACAACAGAATAGAAAAGAAGGAACTGGAGAAAATCACAAAATACAAAGACCTGCAATGAGAAATAGAATGACAGAGGCAAAAGAAAGCAAAAGTGGTACCAATAGTAATAAGGGCCTTGGATGAAATCCCAAAACAACCAGAGCACCTCTTGAACACCATTGGCCTTGACAAATTCACCATCAGTCAATTGCATCTGCCTACCCAGGTCTTTGGGAAGGACTCAATAGGTGGATAAAAATGACAAATCCAGTCTAAATATCTGGTTGACTGAGTGATAAACAGATAGGTACTCTACCTCCCCAAAAAATCCTATTCTGTTGCCTCATTGTGGTGGTGGGGGGCAGTATTCCTGGGAGAGATGAGTGAAGAATATTGGGAATGTACATTAAGAGTATATACTGGTATATTCTCAACCAAAGTTTGAAGTTCATCCCAAATGTTCAGCTAAATCAAGTAGGCACCTATATTTGGATTGAGCAGTATAGACAAATCATCTAGAACCAGATATTTATTTTAGACAATGAACCAGATATTTATTTTAGACATACTGACAATGACAAAGGCATCATTTCACATTACAGAAGAGAATACAATGGTAAACCTATCCTGTATTTTATCAAGAAAACCATTAATTAAAAATAAATAAAATGATTGATCATACAGTGCCAGGTGTTGAGCCCCTGAAGTCATATGGCATTCAACATGATAATGCGGAAGAGCTGGGATCTTTTTAGATAGGAATGATATTTATAATGTGACTAGCTTAATGTGAATAGCCTTTGGGACATCTAGTTGCTGATGTTGCCATGTATGAAAAGTAACTCTAAAAATGCAAGAATAGATTGCAATTGGAACCTGTACTATAAAAAGCATGAACATAAAAATGCTTAACATGATGAAAAATGATAAGAATTAACTATTGATATTATACATCAGTATAATTAACTTTTGACATAATATATCAGTGAATTAAAATGGACTGGAATTAGATATTTTTAGTCAGAATATGAAAAACAAAGGATGAATAGTGTTGCTTTCATTATTAGAAAGCAGAGAGCAAGAATTGTACTTAGGTACAATGCAATCAGTGATTGAATCACATCAATTGCTTTGTGTTCAACTCAAATGTTTAATATGATAATTATCCAGGTTTATGTTCTGACTAGTGAGGTAGAACAAAAGGGTGTGTGGGGATGTGTATATGGGTTTTATGGTCAAGTTCAACCTGTGTTTAACAGAAAGATTTGCTGCTTGTAATTGGAAAACCAAAACTGAAAATATTAAGGAGAAAAATATGATTTGGCTATGTAGCCTTGGAAACTGAAACAAAGCCAAATGATGATTTATCAATTTCTGCCAATCCAAATATTTCTTCATTGCTAACACAGTCATCAAAACACAAATAATATCTGTAGACATGGACATCATCAGAAAGAAATCAAATTGACTATATTACTGCTAGAAAGAGATGGAAGAGTTCACTTATAATAGCTAAGACAGAGGCAGGGACTGCATGTTGAACAGATCCCAAACTCCTTCTTTACAAGTTAAGGTAGAGCAGAAGAAGAAAGCTAGCCCATTTTCACAATATGATTTTCAATGTATATTCACTATTTTTAAGGAGAACATCAGGAATCAGTTTAAATGGAGCATCATGATATGGAGGTAAAGGGACCGTAATGAACTTAAAATTGTGAAGGATAACTGTAAAAAGAGATTGCCAAAGATCAAGAAATAGAAGACAAACTGATGTCAGAACAAATGGTAGAAATTGCCGAGGAGAGAAGCCAAAACCAAGAAAGACAAAGAAAAGAATTTAACAAAGTGTTTCAGACAGTTGTTAGAAAAGACAAGAAGCAGTATTACAAAAATATCTGAAAAGAATTTAAGTCAAAAACACATAGAGAAACAAAGAAAGTCTTTCAAAAGAACTGTGAATTTGGAAGAAAATGCCAACTCAAATTGGTATGCTAACAGTACCAATGGAGATAACTGATTCTAAGAAAAATCAGTGGTGGAAGGAGTACACTGAGTTTCTGTACAAATAAAGTTGTGAACATCCAAGATACCCTGAAAGATATTTCTAATTTACAAGAACATTTAATACTAAAAGATGAATTAGATCGGAATTGTGGTTGATATCAAGTTGGAAGCCCAGAGGAATTGTTGGATTATCTACAGAAATATAGCAAGCAACAGAAGAAGAATCAGTAACAGTTCTAATCAAGTTATGCCAATAAATATGGATAAATCTAAATTACATAAGGGGCAACAGGATAGAAGAACCTACATAAAAATAAGGGCCAACAGGATGGAAGAACCTACATATAAATGCCAAACAAGGAGACTTAACAGAGTCTCCTTTTAACAGAGTCTCTATTGTACAGTATGCTTTATTTCATGTACTAGCAAAATAATGTTTAGGATCATCCACTGCAGACTTGAGATCTACATGGAGCCAATAACCCATGGAGAGATATGCTAGGTATTCAGTTTGGCTTTAGAAAAGGCCAAGAACCATGAGACATCATTGCCAAATGCTTGCTGGAGAATTGCAAAATCCAAAGAATGTAAAAAAAGTCCAATATGTGCTTCATTGATTATAGAAATATTTTTGATTTTGATGACTATGTCAAGCTATGGAATATACTTAAGAAAATGAGAATCCTGGAATATGTTATTGTCTTCATGTACACAGGTCAGGAAGCTGCAATACAGACAGAACATGGTGAAACAAATTGGCTCCAGGTTAGCAAAAAAGACAGACCTTCTGCATACTTTCTCCTTATTTATTCACTTTATATGTTGAATATATATTGAAAGAAATGGAATTGAAAAAAGTAAGTTTGGTTTTAAAACTGGAGGAAAACATAAATAACCTGCACTAACGTGATGACACACTCCACACTGAGGTCTGGTTTAAGGACAGAAACTATAAGATCTGAAACTCTTGAAATTGAAAAGAGTAACTCCCAGGCCTTGAGAAATCATTTTCAAAACAATTCTTAACATCCTCCCAGGATCATTGTAAGACTAGCTAACTTTCCATTGGCTTTAAAAGGCAGGGGGAAAAGGCAAGAATTAAAAACTTGGAACATAGATATATAAAGTTGTACATTTATGCTGTGTTGTGAGCAATTAGTTAGAGCATTTGAGCTTTCATTTTTGTCTACAATAAAGTTTCCAATTTAGTTGTGTCATGTAGTGAATCCAGACTGGGAATGATACATCCATCATGGTGCTTCTTGATCTTTTAGCAGCGTTCAGTGCTTTAACCACAGTATCATATAGTTTAGTTTTGGAGATTGGGGTGGGAGTTTTATACTGGGTCTTCTCATTTCTTTGTGGCCAGTTTCAATTGATGTTGACAGGTGGGAAGGGATTCACTCACAGCAGGTTTTTTGTGGTGTGTGTAAGGCTCAAAACTCTCTTCCCTTCCATTTTATATCTACATGAAAATACAGGGTGATGTCATCTAATCCAATGTAATTGGATTACATGCCCTGCTTCATGATTATATGCTGATAATATTGACACTGGACAGATCAAGGGATGCTATCAAAATCCTGAGCCAGTGTCTAGAAGCTGTATGTGTCTATGTGGAGAAACAGACCCAGTCTCAATCCTGAGAAGACTGAGTAGCTGTGTTTATTTGGCAACTCGTAGCTCTGGGAATATTTGATTGCAAGTTTCAATAAGGCTGCAGTTCCCTGTTCAAGATTTTTCTGCAATTTTGGACCTTCTTGGACTTTCAGTTCCTGCTTGTAGAGCAGGTGGCAGCTATGTCCAGGAAAGCTGGTGTGTTAGTTGTGCCCTTTCCTGGTCTGGGAGGTCTTTCAGACAGTCACTCATGACTGGTCATCTTATAATTGGAATACATGGGGCTTTACATGGGGCTGCCCTGGAAAAACATCTGGAAGTTATAATTGGTCCAGAATGCAGTAGCACAGACAGTGATGGGGATGTTATATTATAGTTACGTGACTCAACTGCTTCAGTGGTTGTTCATTGGCTTCCAAGTTCAATTCAAGCTGCTAATTATTACTTTTGAAGGACTTCGAAGAATATGGCCTGGGTATCTGAAAGAACTCTCATCTCCAATGCCTCTGCCCATCCAATATGATCAAGCAGGGTGGGTATACTCTAGGTCCCATTGATTAAACAATATAATCTTACATGAAGCACACCTCCTCTGTGTAGCACCTGTTCTCTGTAATGATATTTCCCAGAGATTCATCCAGCTCCCACTTTAATTACATTCAAGAAATCAATACACATTTAATTGTTCTCCCAGGTCTTGGAATAGGGTCATTGTGAAGTACTCACTAGTTAAGTTGGTTGTATTGTCCTTCCCATTTTCTATGATATTTTTAGTATGCATTGTTTTTCTTTTCTTTTTTTATTTGCAATCTGAGATTATAAGAAATTGGTGGCTTCAAAATTGGGTAGATATAGATGATATTGATACAGATGATACAGACATAAATATAATGTCTGATCGCATCTGGCCAAGACTATTCAAATAAACTAAGTTGTTAAAGTTCTGGATTATCTTGATTTACTGCCTAACTTTGGTATGAAACTCTGGTTGAATTATTTATAACAATCTTATTATATGCATTGGGTTCTCATCTTCTTATGATATAATCAATATTGATATCTTTCTGGATTGCCTGGCTGTTTTATGTTTAGGAGCCCTGACTTTATGGTTGGCCCAATCTAACCTGGCTGGTTCTAAATATGATGTTGGAATTTAGACACTGATGCATTATACCCTTTTTATTGCCAGTTGATCCTGTCACAGTTGCACTAGTTGCCAATAACTTTTGGGCTCACCTGAATGTTAAGATATTCCAATACTTCAAAAACTGCCTGTAGAAGTTCTGCTAGATTTGAGAAAATTTCTGCTGGAATGGAGCTATAAGCTTCCTATGAAAATGAATATATTTTGCAGGAAGGCTAGATGTACAGAATGCCAATTAAATGAGCTTTTTAGTGGAGGTTCCTGTTTTACTAAATACTACCCTAAGAAATTTTATGCTCAGATATCTTTGTGGTTGATTTAAACAAAGCTTTAAACACCTGTTTATTTCTTCTGGCATTTCTTTCAAAAAAAGTTCTATCATTTTCTGCAAATTTATGATTCAATTTGCATTTTTATAAAGAAATTGGTTTTTTTAATAGTTTTTTGATTGGTTGCAGACTCATTAACAAAGTGAAATACCTCCAACCCATGCTTCCACAATGCTACCACCATGTAGACATGAATGTGCTGACTACCATCCTTCTCCAGGGTCAGTTGCACAGATTTGAGGAAACAGGTTGAAGTGCTTTGATAATTCAATACTGACTTTTTTCTTACTCTATTGGTATTGTAAGCTGACTTGGGAATATCAGAACCTTGAAAGAAGGCTGAGGGATATAATGAAGAATTAAAGAAACCATTTGTACTTCCTATTAAAGTATGGGTTTTGAGCAGTGCTTGCTTAGTCAGTTTCATGCTCAAGAATGCATATGGGATTTCAAGTCAATTGAGATTCTCATATATATTCAAAAATATGACAGGAGCTGACTAAACTTGACACATTTTTATGTTCTGTTAATAGAGAATATATTCAGGAGCATATGTTCATGATCTCTTGCCAAGAGATGAGTTCCGCTAATAGTTACTACTGAAGAACAGCAGAGAAAGCTTCTGTTGATATGGCACCTTTCCATGTGATAGTGGAAATTAAAAAGAGCCACACATAGTTGATTGTAATGTACAATTCCTGCCCTAATGCATTAGGACTGCTGTTATTTTGCCAGCTGGTCTTATTCCATCCATCCTACTGGTTACATTTCAATCTTCATGGCTGCAAATATTTTTTTAAAACAAACAAAATAATACATTTCTTTTTGTGGCTTTTTTTTAAAGTGCTTATTGTGTTTTAAATTCATGGAGACAAAGAAAATCATTAGAGAATAATTCCTGCACATTATCAGAATGAAAGAAGTCCTATCTCAGAATAATTTAAATATCTAGATGAAAAATCAATTATATCAATTTATTAAGATTTTACTTTTGGGCCAGATTTAATAGCCTTCCCTCAACACTTTCATATAAGAAATGTA
>JANHZU010004409.1:37785-51033 GCA_032468055.1 Acrochordus granulatus
TAGATAGCATAGTCAGTGTGATGGGTGTGAGCTTGGGAAGACTCCGGGAGGCAGTGCAAGACAGGGGGGCCTGGCGTTATGCAGTCCATGGGGTCGTGAAGAGTCGGACACGACTGCGCGACTGAACAACAAAAATGTTTTTGTTAGCAAGTCATTGTTCATCAAACAAAATATATGGATTCAATACCACAAATGCAACATTGTGTATAATCAATGAAGCAGAATTAGATGATTTTCTGTTACTCTCTTGCTTTTCCCAAGAACTAGAAAATGTTGACAATTTGATCTCTAGTTCCTCTGCCTCTTTGAAAGCCAGTTTCTACTTCTGGTAGTTCTTGATTCACATACTGCTGAAGCCTGGCTTGTGGTATTTTGAGCATAACCTTGCTAGTATATGAAATAAGTGCAATTGTACAGTAATTTGAACATTCTTTGGCATTCCTCTCCTTTGGGATTGGAACATAAACTGACCTTTTCCAAATCTGTGGCCAGTACTGAGTTTTCCAAATTTGCTGACATATTTTGAGTTCAGCACTTTAACAGCATCATCTTTTAGGATTTTAAATACTTCATTTGGAATACTGTCACTTCTCCTAGCTTTATTGTTAGTAGTGTTTCTTAAGGCCTAGGATGTCCAGGTCTAGGTCAGCAATCACACTATCATGGTTATCAGGGAGATTTAGATGTTTCTTGTATCGGTCTTCTGTGTATTCTTGCCACCTCTTCTTAATCTCTCCTGCTTCGGTTAGGTCCCTACCATTTTTGTCCTTTATCATGTCTGTTTGTGCATGAAACATTCACTTGATATCTCCAATTTTCTTGAAGAGCTCTCTAGTCTTTCCCAATCTATTGTTTTCCCCCATTTCTTTGCACTGTTCAGTTAAGAAGGCCTTCTTATATCTCCTTGCTATTCTCTGGAAATCTGCATTCAGTTAAGTATATCTTGCCCTTTCTCCCTTGCCTTTCACTTTCCTTCTTTCCTCAGCTATTTGTAAAGCCTCATCAGAGAGCCACTTTCTTCTCTAGCATTTATTTTTCTTTGGGATGATTTTAGTAGTTACCCCTTGTACAATGTTATGGAACTCTGTCCACAGTTCTTCAGTCACTCTATCAGATTTAATCCTTTAAATTTATTTCTCACCTCCACTGTATATTCATGGGAGATTCAATTGACATCATACCTGAATGGCCTAGTGTTTTTCCATACTTTCTTCAATTTAGGCTTGAATTTTACAATAAAAAGCTTATGATCTGAGCCACAATCAACTCCAGGTATGACAGTACAGAGCTTCTCCATCTTTGGCTGCAGAGAATATAATGAATCTGATTTTGGTGTTGGGTTTTAGGAAAATTTATGACCATCTTGTTCTCTTGACAAAATTCTGTTAGCTGTTGGCCTGCTTCATGTTGTACTCCAAGGCCAAAGTTATCTGTTATTCCTGTTAACTTTTGGCTCCCTACTTTAGCATTCCAATCCCCAATGATGAAAAGGACATCTTTTTTTGGTGTGAGCTCTAGAAGGTGTTGCAGGCCTTCATAGAACCGGTCAACTTCAGCTTCTTCAGCATCAGTGGTTGGGCCATAGACTTGGATTATTGTGATGTTGAATGGTTTGCCTTGGATTCAAACTGAACTCATTCTGTCATTTTTGAGATTGTATCCCAGTTTTGCTTTTCCCACTTTCATTAACTATTATGGCTACTCCATTTCTTGTAAGGATCCTTGTCCACAGTAATAGATTTAGTGGCAATCTGATTTAAATTTGCCAATTCCCGTCCATTTTATTAACTGATTTCCAAGTTGTTGATGTTCAATCTTGCCAGCTCATGTTTGATCACATCCAGGTTACTTTGATTCATACGTCTTACATTCCAGGTTCCTTTACAATATTGTTCTTTGCAAGACTGGATTTTTTTCTTTCACCTCCAGACACATCCATCGCTGTGGTCCTTTTGTCTTTGACCCGGTCATTCTTTCTGGAGCTACCTATAATTGCCCTATGTTCTTCCCCAAAAGCATATTGGACAGTTTCCAACCTTAGGGGCTTATATTTTGGTGTCATATTTTTTAGCATTTTGTTATTGTCTATGGGCTTTCTTGGCACGGATACTGGAGTGGATTGCCATTTTCTTCTCCAGAGTCCTGAAGCCCATTTTTCAACAAATGTCCAGGAACTCCAACATCTAGTGCAGTCCTAGAATGATATAAAGGGCAATTCTTTATATAATTCTAAAGGACTCTTCAGGCTTCAAAGAATAAATACTAAGAAAACCAAACAGGTTTTCTGCAGATTTTTCACCCAATATATATCTGCAAGTTTTCTTCAATATAACAGTTCAGAATAATTGGATGCTTTACTGTATTGTCTTCATTGGATCTGAACTGGATGAGGTTGGTTGGGGATTAGAGGTTTCCTGTGAGATGGAAAACAGTGGGTACTTTGACTCCATTTTGATTGGTCCTTCTTGTCTATTGGAAGATGTTTGGTTCAGGACTTAACTGGATGATTGATGGTATCCAGCTCAATTGATCTGTTAATGCCCATTTAATTAAGAATTATCTAAAAATTGCTGGTATTGAGTGGCTATTGGATATGTGTGATATTTTTTGTTGTTTCGGTTGCAGGTGCATGTTTCTTTTTTAAATTTAATCGGTGATCTCTTTATCCAGTATTAAACTAGTTGCTATCCAGATAGTTATCTCAAACTGCATCATCTCTACTCTAGGAATTCTCTTTACTTTGCCACTAATTTCTGAATTATTCAGGAAGGTTCAGAAAGATCCATAATCAGATCTGTTCTGCTCTGGAAAAAACATACCTCAATTTAGATATGTTCTGTAGCTATTTTAATCAGTTTTATGATTTAGCTTTCAGTAAAATTTGAAATATGTTTGGAACTTTTTGCAGATATCTTTGTCCATTCCTGGTTTTTCTACAGCCAGTAGAAAATATCAGTATCGATATTTTTTTCCCCATTGTGGAGTGTGCTCACACCAGAATGATTTGAATACTGTTCAAACTGCAGAGCATGTATTTTTCCTAGAATATTCTTTCATGAAACTTTAATTATACCAATACTTGTTTTGATCAGAATAGGTCCTGCAATTCAGAAAATGTTCAAATTGTCAGAGTAATATTGATAGAAAGATTAAATAAGACAAGGATAAATTCTAAAGGGACTTTAGATTCAAATACCTTTTAAGGTAGGATTTAACACGAACTGGGAAACTCCTGTAAAGCTTCTAAGAATTATAAAGAAAGCAGAAAAGGGATCTCATATTTTAATGGAAATCCTTATAGGAATTCATATATTCTAAGTTTCGTGTCTCAGTACTAGAGATTTAATTTATCTATCACATCATGGTACCTGACTATATTCCTGATGCAAAGGATTATTAGAGATGTCACACATTTCTTTCTGGCTCCATTATGCAAGATATAATATTTGATGTTCAAGTATTTTGGCTCAAAAGAGTCACCAGTTTGACTTCATATTATAATTATCCAATGAATTTTTTTTAAAAAATTAAGTCTAAAAATATTTTAAATAAAATCTGTTTATATCCACATTAAACCCTTAAATTGAACAAAATAACTGAGAAAACATATACTAGTGTGTGTTCATGTGATGTATAGTTTTCTCATTATGTTTTGTTTCAATGAGTCATAAAAATCATCTTTAATATAAATCAACTGTGTACTTGTACACAAACATGTCTGTTCAGCTAATTTCTGAAAGCATAAACTGAAGAGATTATTCAGAAGCCTCCAATTTTTAAAATGGGTGAAAATGTTGGAGGTTTACAAGAAGTTTAAATGGTATTTTAATTTATTTTTAAAAGCCAATTTCAAGCACAGTTCCCTTTATTAAAAATTAATTAGAAATGCAAATTCAACAGGCTTATATTAAAAGGAATTTTTCTTTCAAAGCCTTTTTAACTGCACTATTCATTTTCATTCTGGAACTATTACTAGCCATTGTGTGAAAATTAAAACAATGTAACCACCATGAAATTTAAACTTATTCAGCCTGAGAATAGGAATTTTTCAGAAAATGGATCTGAATACCATTCTATTTTAAAAATTCTATTGATTCCAGAAGCATACCATGTAGCATTGATGTTAAAAACATTTGCAGATAAAATTTTGTTCCAGAGGAAAATTCCTTGTTGGAAACTTCAGAAGTTAGTCAACATTTCATCAGTTTTTAATTTCTGTATACATTTAATACAGTTACAGTATTTTGATGCTGCCTTTCTTTTTTTGTAAAAAAATTATTTTATTAAAGATTACATTTAGAAAAAAGTACAAACTAATACAAAATACAAAAAAAAAATAAAAGTGCAGAAAAGAATAAAAAGGAAAAAGAAAGGGAAGTACAAATAAAGAAAAAATAAAGAAGTAATTTCCCTTTCATCATGACAAGTACAAACAGTTTTGGTAACTTATCACCATCTCTTAAAATACAATAAGTGAGAAGAAGAGGATTCATCCACCCCTCCTTCTCAGCTCTCCTCTCCTCCTGGGCCCTTATTCCCTCTTGGGCCCCAACTCCTAATATTCTAGAAAAAGAAGTATGGACTCACCTCCAAAAACAAACAATCAGGAAAGCACTTAGCCTGGATGGCATGACCCCTTTCTGCCTGAAAATCTGTGCATAAACTGACCCAGTTCACTGTACCTGCCCATATCTGTATGTGAATTACCAGCTTTCTGACAGGTAGGAAGCAACAGATGAGGCTTGGGAAAATTACATCCAGTACTTAGAAAATCAGCACTGGTGCTTCTCAGGGATGTGTGCTCCCTCCGCTACTTTTCTCCCTCTATACAAATGACTGCATCTCTTGTGACCCCTCATCAAAATTCTGAAGTTTGAAGATGACACAACAATCATTGGACTCATCGATGATGAGTCTGCATACACATGGGAAGTTAAGCAGCTGTCCCTGTGGTGCAGTCAAAACAACCTAGAGCTGAATACATTCAAAACTGTAGAAATGACAGTGGATTTTAGAAAGAGACCTATCATTTTATCTCCCCTTACCATACTCAGAAACACAGTATCAGTAGTACAGTCCTTCAAGTTTCTAGGCTCTATAATCTCCCAAGATTTAAAATGGGTGGCAAACATTAGCACCATTATCAAGGAGGCACATCAGAGGATGTACTTCCTATGTCAGCTCAAAAAGTTCAACCTTCCTCAAGAGCTGCTGCTACAGTTCTGCAAAGGGATTATTGAGTTTGTCCTTTGCACATCTATCAGTGTCTGGTTCAGTGTAGCAACTACACAAGACAGTACAGAATCCAACATATAATCAAGATCACAGAAAAGATAATTTCAATTAACCTGCCCTCCATAAAAGACCTGGATATTGAGAGGGTCAAGAAAAGGGTGGAGAAGATATTTGTAGGTCCCTCTTACCCCAGACACAATTTGTTTGAACCTCTTCCATCTGGTAGGTGCTATAAGGTACTGCATACCAACGCTACTAGGCATAAGTACATCTTTTCTCCCATGCCATCATGGGAGTCATGAGTCAGAACACCTGACTCATGCTATATGATAATGCTACAAAATAAATAGAGCAGAAGCAGAGAATTCTAATTAGCCCAGAAGTTCAGTCTAACGTATATACATACCTATTATTTTGAAAGTTTATAACACTTCCTTATATTGACTGCATATTTACAGAAAAATTTTGTTATGCATTATCTTACTGTTATTTATTGTTACTACAAGTACACTGAGAGCTACTATATTCGAGACAAATTCCTTGCATGTCTAACCATGCTTGGCCAATAAAAATATCTGTACCTATCTATTTTGATTATCAAATAAGCCAACTCTGTAGTTCTTCCCAGTTCTTTTAATAATATTAATTTTTAATCTCTTCAAATAATGTCCTTCACTACTTTTCATCTTTTCTTTGTCTCTTTTCAGCAAATTTTTCAAAACTTTAACAGATCTCTTTTGTAAATCCAGTAAAAAAAAAGTTATCCAAACTTTTGGATCTTCTGGCCTGATATTTTATATCTTAAAAATCAAGACATCAAACAGTTTCATTTTTATATCCAGTATATCATCTTTCTCCATATCATTCTTGTAGCTTGTCATGTTTAAATTCATTCAAAGCAAATTTAATGTTATCTACTGCAGCTTGTTCTTCTTCTATAACAACATTTGTACACCTCCCATCTATGATTGGAGGCCTTCATAAAATTAATATCTGAGTCCATACCTCACAGATCTCTGTAACAATATCTACTGTTAAAGTGTTTTTTCTCCATTCTGTACTAGAATGTCAAATTGAAGCAATCTTCTTTAATTATAATCTTTATTTATTTATTTCTGATTCCGTCTCCAACATTCAAAATCCTATCCTATCATATATTTTCCAAAACAAACACAGTTTCCTATAGGAGTTTTCTTATAATTAATTTCAAATTCTTATTTCGAATCTATTTGGATGCTTAGACCATTTTTAACTTTCCAAAATCAACATTCTAAACAATGTTTTATTCAAATAATAATAATAATATTTCTAAATCTTTAAACTGATATATAAACCTTTTTAATGGAATAGAAAGAAATTCACACAATTAATATGATAAAAACTTGCTGCTCTGAGATGTCTTAATATTTCAAAAGCAGTCAAAATTAATTGCAAAGGTGATTAAGGAATGAGGCTCAGCTGAGTTTTTATCTATGAAGGCAACATTATGACTGTGAGCTTAGATGGAATCCCTCAATTCCCAGCCACTCAACTCATAAGCTGACTACAAAAATCTTGATTCCTATGGTCTACTCACAAGGAGTGGATGTCTGGAATGTGAGTGGACAATCTCAGAATGTATCTTTTCTCCAGAGAAATTTCATTAGTGATGATTCAGCATCCAGTTGCAACCTCCACAATAAATGCTGTCCAACTCAGATAGAGACATCTAGCTTGCCGTGTCCTCACTCCCTTCATGTTGTTCTTCCTGTACACTTAAGAAAACAATTTGTTATGTTTCATGGATTTACAATCAAGGTACTTAGAGATCTTACTAGGAATCATGTTATTTCTTCTTCTTATTTTAGTCTCTTCATATAGGATAATAATCATGGAAGTTCTATTCTTAATCAGTTTGAATCACTGGAATTTTATAAGCCCATCCTGACTATTCAAGGTTTTGCTTTGCTGAATATTCTAGATCAAAGTGTCTTGTATAAATCATTGACGATACTGTCAAGGAATTCTGGGAGCCAAAGGATCCATGGTAACAAACATGAAAAGGACAACGTTTTGATCAGACAACATTTCACTTTCTTGACAATCCCACTTCCAGATTGAAATGTTGTAAAGTTGCTTCTAAATATTTTTAAAAGTAGTACATCTCAGCCTTATGATGAAAAGATTATGATGTTGGTTAAAATAAAATGAATGGATATGTGATGTGAGATGTGAGATGACTTCACCGAGAAGGCCTTTGTGTGTATAGCTGAACAAATAACAGCTTTGAAGCAAACCTAGCTTTTTGAATTGTATGGAAATCAATGTGGTACAACAGTATACAATATAGAAAGGTAGACATTATCACTGAGCTCACAGACTCTTCCTTTAAGTGATGTGATAATCATGATTTCTTGTTGATATCATTCATTGTTTCTATCATGATGAATTGTATTAATCTGCATAATGTCTGCATTGGGCTTAGTTCTCACAAATAAATATATCTCTTGCATTCATGCAGCTGACATAATCAAAATGCTTTAGATGAATACTTCTGTGTATTATTATGTATAATACATAATTATGTATGTATATATTAATGTTAAGGTATATCACTGCATTATAAATGACAGGTTCACATAAATAAGTCTAATAGGATTGCAATATAGGTTAAAAAGTTAAAGTTTCCTTATTTTCTCACTAAGGAGGGAAATCAAAACAGAGCTACTAACTTTATTTCAGTCTATAATTAGTTTTGTCCTATCAGTACAATCCTGTAGATTCCCTAGCCAGAAATCACTATGAAGTTGATTAAGTTGTTTTGCTCACATATTCATGAGTAATATTGCTAAACCAGTGGCATGGGTGGTTAGGTTGCTGGGCTTGTTAGCTAGAAGGTTGGTGGCTCATGTTTGAGACCCAACAGCTGCCATATAACAGGGTAAGCTCCCATTGTCTGCCTAGCTCCTGCCAACCTGCCAAGTTTGAAAGCAAGTAAAAATGCAAATAAACAAATAGTTGGCCACCTTTAACAGTGTCTGTGCACCTTGGTGTATTGTCATGCCAGCCACATGACCACAGAACTGTCTTTGGGTAACACTGGCTCTTCAGGTAGGTAATGGAGATAAACACCACCCCATAGAGTCAGCCTCAACTGGCCGGGGAACATTTGCCTTTTTACATACCTAAACAACATATTGGTTTTTCCATCTCCTCCAAATCTAAGCTTTCATTCTTGAAGTTCAGTCTAATGTTAAAGATAAACTCAAAATCTTCTGCATGAAGGGACAAGCTTGGTAATCTATTGCTATGTTGATTTAAAATATGGTGTAAAATTGGCCATCAGTTTTTCTTAACTTCTTTATTATTATTAAGTTAATAACAATTTCCTCATGTGGTAGTAATACAGGCACATACACCCATATACATGACCAGGGTCAAATGATTGTCCATCAGACATATTATGCCAAGATCCAGCTCTAATGTTGGAAAATGTGGAATTAAAAATAAGAGGATGACCAGCAGCAAGGTGGATGGACTCAACTAGAGTGGCAATGAGTGTACTGTTGGCAGACTTGAAAGAACAGGTTAGGGACAGATTGTCATGGAGATCTATCTATAACTTGATGGTACGTAAATAAATCAGTGCATACTGTGTGTGCGTATTGATGCAAATATGCAAACCTTGTCATAAGGTCTACTATTAAAGCTTTCAATGATATCTATAGAAATGTTACAAGGATCTATTACCAATATTCTAGAATTGTTGTGCTAGAATGGCTCAGTGAATTAATCCTTCTTCATTCAGGTGAGTCTTCAAAATTTTTTAGTTCAAAATGTATTGAATTCTTAATAATCTGTCTGTAAAACACATTTAACAACTATGCAGTTACATGGTGATTTAACTGGAATTTGGATATTGTGCCATTATTGCTTTGAACAGAAGATATAAACAGGCTATTCAGATGCTTCATTCTGCTGCTCAGTCTATTGAGCAGAAAGGGTTAACAATAATAGTAATGTTAATAATAAAAATGCTTAAAGCTTCACAGATTAAGTCCAACACATTTGTCCATTAAGTAAAAGAACATCAAATCATTAATTGTGGAAGTTGTACGATGAAAGTTGTATGTATGTGTGTTTGGGTTGCTGAATTCTGAAACTGTTCTCAGGACAAATATATGTATGACCAATTGGCTCTCTTTTAAAGGAGCTTTTCAGCAGAGGTTAGCTACATGGTTTGAAGCCATGCAATCCTTGAGTTCTCACCAAGGGAGTTTCTGTCCAAGCTTTATAATGAATGACTATGACTCTGCCAACAGAGCCCTTGTGGTTTTCTGTGTGAAATACCTGGCATGCTTGAAATATTAACTACAAAACTGGCAGTAGGGAGAAGCAGGTTCCCTAAGACATTTTTGATGGAGTTAGTATTTCAGCTATTCTATATAATCTACAGTTGTGACTCTTTTAACAGAAAACTCTGCTGTTTACAAGCAGAAAAACAAGCTCTCCTCTCCTGCAATGTGCTCATAGCATTTTTAGGCAATTTTTTCCCCAAACACCATGAGTGCGAAGTGCAAAGTCCCCTTTATTTTAGCATGTAAAAACAGGGCTTAAAAATAGTTCAGGAAGGAAGGAAGGAAGGATTTCTGTTAAGATTGCATGAGCTCTGAATTCATGCATTAAATGTTTTAGAATATAATATTTCTTCCTGTTTATATGTAGGTTCAAGTATAGATTAACTAAACATAGAAGCACAGTGGGCTGATGGATATATATTTCCTTATACAAGCAATAAGAAGAATCTTTTGATTCCTAGGCATTCTGCGTTCAGTCATGGCATTGCTATCATATGAATTTTTAATGTTAAAACGATATTTGTTATTGCTTTTGCAAATTGTCTTAGACTACTGTTTGTCTGTTTGCTGTTTTCTCCTTTTGAAGATAATCCCAACTTTTGGTGCTGATCAACAAATCTGCAAATAGCAGATACAAATACAAACAGCAATCATGATAACAAGAATAATAACTCCATTTCATGTTTTTGCTCCCCTGGAAAAATACCTTTCTGCTTACTTTTGCAAAGCCAAGACAATTGTTGTCATCATTTCTTGTGCACAGAATTCGTAATTGCTGTTGTGTTTCATTCCTAGCTGTTCAGAACACTGGATTTCTGTATTCTGAAAAATTGCTTAATTGTGTAATGTTCTGCACAGCAAATTACTCTTGCAAATCTGCAATACTTTTTATTAAAATTGCATTTGTATATGAATCATTTATCCAGTTTTAACACTATGCAATGGTCATGTTGAGAATTGAAAAACAGAGGTAATTTATTGCATCTTAGGATATGTGACATGGATCTTGACTTATTTTTATTTATTTATTCCCCAATGCTTCCAATTATTTTGCTTCTTTGCTTTCTTCATATTTTGAAACACATACAATCTGCTGTCATTCTTCTGATACAACTGAATCACACAACTTACAGGGTTAGACAAATTAGGCTGCAGGAAACCTTAATATTCTAGTTCAAATTATTCCAACAAGGTAATGACCTATTTGCATTTTAATGCAGATTTTGACTATAGCACCTGAGACTTCCGTTGGGGCTGGAATTTAAATTTTAATGCAATTAAGAATTGATCAGAGTGTGCAGTTGTTTTATTTATTTAGTAATCCTGTTTATTTCTGTCAGCAATACTATGCCTGACCTAAACTTGTCTTAAACTGCTATGTACAATATTTGGGGTCTCTGTTAATGTCACTGTTGTGACTGTTCAGGAAGGGACAAGCAGTGCTGGATCAATGACTCAGTTTCCATAGAGATGCCATTTTAATCAAGGATGGTTTTTCAATAAGAAAAATAGGAGGAACATACATGTATTAACATACAGATTTAAAAATGTGATTTTGAGATAATCTTATTGATGTATCTGATTTAGCATGAACTTTTATATGCATGTTTGCAAAAGTAATTTGAACAAAACACAAAGTTCTTTCATCAGTGGAATCTGGTGATTGTTGGGAACAAATGCAATGGAAGCATTCTTGTTACCTGGAGTTGTATAAATATCTGAAACATGGTTTCTAGGTGAGTCTACACATATCCATTATATTCAAAAACATACATACATATCTATCCAAAATATCCATTTTAGAATTAAATACACAAAATATATGTATAAAACTGAATAAATCGTAGCATTTTTGAAGTTAATTTCACTGATCATTTTTTCATTAGCCTGCAAAGTTTCTAAGACAAATAGGAACTTTGGAATCAAATTTAGAAGGACTGAGCAAACATAGAGGAAATTAGCTTCTCCTACAACACAACAACATGAGGTTGACATTGAGCTATTACTAAAAGCTGGCTGGGCATTGGTGATAGTGGGGAAAACAGGTGGTTTCTTCTCAGAGATGTGTGCATCAAGATTTTCTGGGTAGCAGCAATCTCTAGTTCAGGGCCAGGATGGGGTAATAGTGAAAACCCTGAAAACCCTGATGGTTTCACAGAAAATTGTTTGAATAAATATATATTTATAAATATATAAAAACAAATAACATTCTGATCATGCTAAATTCTTATGTGTATCGTCATTTTAAAGGAAATATTGTACAGTGAAATGTTTATGCATATTTAAAGTCTAATCAATATCCTATTGAATGCAGAAATCCATTGAACTATTCCTGACAGGTCCCCATCAGCCCTGTTTAAAAACCAGCCCCAATTCTTCCATCTCTCTCTTAAAATAGAGTGCCTGGAAATGTATCAGATGTAATATAACCATTAGAGGGTGCAATGTGCCTCTTACTTCCAATGATCCGGATGGAATGCTTTTCTAAAAGTTGCTTCATCATACTGTGGGGAAGTTCAGCTAATGCTTCATAAAGACACCCAGATCTTTCTTCAGTCAGTTGCCATCAAATCAGGTGCGATATCTGGCATCTGATTTGACCTGTGCAGGTTTTGTACTGCACACCATTTGGTATCTACATCTTGAATAACATTTCATTCCTCTGCATTATTATATTCCTATAATAATGTAATTATTAAATTATATATTAACTATATTACTTAATATTTAATATATATTTTGAGCTTCTCGTGTGTCCCACATATACTGAAATCAAAGGGTGCCTAATGTTGAGATTTTGGTTTTGATTGGACAGTGTAACAGTTTTTAGCAAATGAATATAGAATTATATGACTTTGTAGATGATTGCATTTATAATGAGCTAATTCCAAATGTAGTGTTGAATTTTGAACATACAGTTCTCAATGCTATCACATTATATCAAATTTATGTAAATTAGCTGGCATTTAACACTATTATTTTCTTACATAGATAGATATCACTCTTGCAAATTCCTAAACCTGAATTTTATCTCTTATTTTATGACATCATTTGTCTATTATTTCCATGGCATCTTTATCTGTACACTTCATTTTTTAATCAGGAACTTAACCAAGAAGAATTAGGTGTCTTGTTCTTGGTGCAACAAAAAAGCAATTATTTTATTCACACGAAAGAGCTAATATCAGATCCTAGAAATTATGATTAGTATTCCCTATTATATTATTTTCCACAATCAACATTCAAGGCTCAATAAGGCTTAATACACATGAACTTAATAAAGTTTAATACATGTGAACAGAACTAAGTAAACCAAGTTGTTGACCTTTTGGAGGAGAAGGGGCTGATGAAAAGAAACTAAATTTCAAATAATATAAACATAAACTTAAATGTAATTAACTTTTTAAAAAAATATTTATTGAAGTTTTTCAACAGAATTAAAAAATATATATTTTGAATTAAAAAAATAAAGCAAAAAAATAAGAAAGTGAAAAACAAGAAAGAAAAACATAGGAAAGAGGAAAGGAAAGGCTTCTCATCTTCTTAGCAGCAATTATAGATACATTTATATTTTACCCTCTCACTTAAATGCAAAAAACATAAATTTATTATTTACTTAACATTATGTAATAGTAAATAATGTGATATTTATTCATAAATATAATAATATTTTTAC
>JANHZU010004409.1:76160-88175 GCA_032468055.1 Acrochordus granulatus
GGATAGATAGCATAGTCAGTGTGATGGGTGTGAGCTTGGGAAGACTCCGGGAGGCAGTACAAGACAGGGGGGCCTGGTGAAATGCAGTCCATGGGGTCGCAAAGAGTCGGACACGACTGCGCGACTGAACAACAAAATCAGATATCATAAATGCCTATGTTAAGTCTAATATCATGTCTAAAGTTTAATGAAGATATTATACATTATACAATAAAGAGAGAAAAAAAGAAGGGAAAGGAAAGAGTAGACAAATGTTTTGCTATATTAGATCATATTACTTTTATTTTTTTAGAATTTCAGATTATTATGTTTTATATAACAAATAAGGCCCTGATGCACTAGTAGTTCCAAATAGCTAGAATTTATTTATATTAGTGTTTGTTTATCTTTTATTAATCAATGATATTTATCCACTGCCTAAAATCTGTAGATGGCTTACAAAATGAAAAAAAGAACAAAATATTATCTTTAATTAAAAGAATAAAGCATTTTACACATGGGAACAGTTTATTTTCTTTTAAGCAAAGGATGCAAAGAGTAAGCAATCCTGTGAGAGTGATTTGCAGATACCAAAGGAAGCTTTTATTATTATTATTATTATGCCTGTGAACTAAAAAGAAGAGACTGGCTTAGAAATCTAGACTTCTCAAAGGTGGGCAGAGTTATTTAGGCCAGGGGGGTCATTCAACATTCCAATAGGATGCATAATAATGATTCAAAATAGTAAACTTCCCTTTTGACTATTTAATTTAAATGAGAAATAATTGCTAGCAAAGAACTTTCCTGATTATTTCTTAATATTATCATTCATACTATCATTGAAAGTTTTATTTATTTTGCTTCTCTTTTTTAATCTTTGTTTTATTTTTCTATTTCTTGTTTCTAAGCTTTGGAGGTATTCGTTACTTTATTTTATTTTCTTCAAACAGTTCTCAACTCTTTGGGGAGGAACAGCAGCATAGAAATAAAGACAATCCTACATAAGGAGATAATGTTTATTCCTATGCAGTAGTTATTATTTCTTCATTATTACCTTCATTATTTATTATATTTTTATCAGTTGCTTCAGATTGGCTCACACTTTTTAAAATCCAACTGAGTTGGGGTTTAAAACTCTGGCTTTCTAAATGAAATTAGAAAAAAGATTTAAATAGTCAACTTTGATGTGAATTCCATTAAAAAAATATGGGAAAAAACCCAAGATGTTCTGTTGCTTCACCTCCATTAGATCAGTACTAATTGGTTTTGCTTGGCTTTATTTTTTGACAACAGCAACAATCCTGGAATCAAGTTTTTATTTTGTTTTTCAGCTAAAGAACTCCATATGTGAAGAATGAAAGATGAGTACTGTTATTTCTAAATTTTATCATGTGCTATCATGTGGCTAAAACCAATTCACCCCACAAAAGTGAACTGACTTATCCTTGAAAATTAATTTCTGAATTCATTTTTCATTGTAATGAAACTTTTAAAAGAATAAAAAACAAAATCTTGTAATATAGTTCATTATTATTCACCCACAATGAATTGCTTGACATCATAGCCTGCTGTATTTCCAGAATGCTTTAATTTGCTTTGTGTGTCTTCAACAGAGAGTGGTCTTTCTATGATTAAACAAGAACAAACGATTTAGTTATTTGCATGCAATAACCTTACCAGTTTTAGCAGTGGTAAAACTGATAAAAGAAATTCTCTGTTTAAGGAAACAACAAGTAGCAAAATGTACAAGGCTACTTGACAAAATAAGAGGAGTGTTGATATACTCAACTTTTGAAAGAAAATACTTTGTCTCAAGGATATAAGACATGAAACAATCATAGAGTTCTCTGAGAAAGTTGTTAGAAAGAGTACAAGAACAAGAAAGAAGATAACCATTATGATTTTGGGTATTAATTTCACCAAAGACCAAGCCAACTACATGTGAACTGGTGAACTGATATAAATTCCTTGTAAAGAAAAAAAAATCTAAGCACATTTCATTCTTAGTGCAATCATGCTTTTGTCTTGTTGGAAAATAACATCTTGCATTAGGAAGAAACAGAAGTTATGCTGTAGAACAGATATTGCAAACAGATAGTCAAGATAATTGGTTAAAGACTCACAGAATTAAAAACACAAGAATCAGGCACATGAATCAAGAACCTATCGAAAAGTTGTAAAAAGCTCATTTTAACAGCTATTTGTCAAATAACTAAAACGAGGGAATTTAACGATATTGTACATTTGTTTCATATTGTTCATTTGTTTTACGCAGTTATTATCTGTTTCATTTTCACATTCATAGCAGAAATTGAGTCATAATCTAGAAAGTTATTTATTTACACCATTTAGCATACAAACCTATAATAAACTGTGATTATACTCAAGCCAATCATAAAGAATTGCTACAATCGCTGTAGGAATTACATAGCCTCAGATATCAAACACTTGATGCAATTTCATAGTTAATTCCAAAAGCATTATGAACCATAAATAGTTGAAAAAAACTAGTTTATGAATGATTTTTGGCTGAGTGGATTTCATTCTGACTGGTTCATAATCATTTATGAATATTCATGATCAACATTTAAGTATGATGGAACAATACTGATTGTCAAGACCAGCAGCAGGCAACAAAAATCTCTTACATTGAGAATATAATAAAATTCTTTTTTGTGTTTAAGTTATCCTACTAAAGTATCCACTTAGATTATTTATATTAAATAATTGATATACTTAATCCAAATGCCATAACAACAACAACAGAAAGGAAAACAGCAGAGGGTCAAAGGATTAGCTATTAACTGACAAGATGATTTTGAAAAATTATAAGAAAAGGAAGACCAACTTGAATGTAGCTTGGATTGATTACAAGAAATAATTTGACTCCCTGACACATGACTGGATAATCAAGTGCATAGAAATGACAGACATCAGTAGAAACATCAGAAGCATTGTGTAAAGATCAATAGCACAATGGAAGACACAGTTGCTGGTCAATGATGATAGACCAGGAGAGATTAACATCAAGAAAGGAATCTTTCAAGGAGACTCACTATCATTTATCATTGCACTGATTCCTCTGTCAATAATACTGAAGAAATCAGTCCATAGCTATCAAACATCAGAAACATCTGCCAAGTTATACAATATCCTTTATATGGAAGATCTAAACCTTTATGGAAAAAGACCATCTGAAATAGAATAAATAGAATAATGTAAGACATATTAAGGGTTTGGATGAAGAAGATATTGCAAATATGTGGTCATCCTTTAAGCTGACATCAAGAAGAAGGTTAAAAGAGAATACATAATGAGAGTGAAGAAGACCTTAAAGTCCAAACTCAGTGGAGGAAATGCCATCAAAGCAATTAACACTTGGGCAATTCCAGTCATTCAGTATATAGCTGGAATTGTGAACTAGATTGAAACTGAAGCAGATGCCCTGGATAGGAAGACTGGAAAAATAATGATTCATGCATTTCATCCATGTAGCAAATTTGACAATATCTATTTACTTACCAATAAGGACAAATAAGTCTGGATAGTGGACATTGCAATATTTTAAGACAGCAGAATAGAAGAGAAAGATAATCACAAAATATAAAGACCTGCAAATACAAGTAGAACAACAATGGCAAAAAGAAGCAAAGATAGTACCAATAATAATTGGGTGAAATTTCAAAACATCTGGAGCAACACTTGAACACCACTGGTATTGATAAAATCACCATCAGTTAATTGTAAAAGGCAGTTTACTTGGAACATCTTACATCCTTCAATGTTAATATTATTATTAAACACAACATTTGCCTATCCCAGGTCTTTGGAAAGGACTCTATAGCTGGACGAAAAGGCCATATCCAGTCTAGGCTTCTGGTTGAGTGTGTGACCAACAATAATAGTTCTAATGCAACAAATGCATATCTATATTCAGTGTTTATATATCTTAACATAATATATGAATGTACATTTTCAGAAATGTAACTTAATATTAGCAGTTTTGCTGAGAGATATTTTCAGTCCCTTTGGACTAATGGTTTCTATATTCTTTATGAAATTACAAAGTAATCATATATGCTATAAACCTTGTTATTGCATATTGAACTTCAGTCATCCATAACTTCATTAGTTGCAGTTCATAGGGAAAGGGAACTTCAAAACTTTGTCAAGGTGACAACCCTTTTATGCAATATTGTCTGCAATCAGAGAGAACTGGTTCAGAACTGAGGAAGAGAAGGAAATCTTCTAGGGGTGGGAGAAAGGTTAAGGATGCACCTTTTCTAAAGGTATTGTTCTGTCATATGCCTGACCAAAAGAAGTAGAGTTAGGATGCAAATAATAGAGCCAGTTTGGTCTATTGGTTAAGGTGACAAACTAGAAATCAGAAAGTTCTAGTCCCACCTTAGCCATGAAAACCAGCTAGGTGACCTTGAGCCAGTCATTCTTTCTCAGTCCAACCCACTTCACAGTGTTGCTGTTGTAGAGAAAATAGGAGGAGGAAGGTGTGTTAATTATGTTCATCACCTTGAATTGTTTATAAAATAATAAAGGTGGGATACAAACAAATAAATAAAACTAATGTAGCCATATTCTATGAATGCCATTGTATTTGCTGTGTTTCCTGGATTATCTATAAGATTATTTAAACACTGGACTGTTAACTGAAAGGAATTGGAACTTATGTTTAGTGAGTCAACTGATTCTAGTATCATCTGATAGGACATAATGGTAGCAAATAAAACTTATGATACTTGAATATTCAAGAAAATCAAAGCAATAGGAAAAGAAGATTGTTATGAAATATCTGTTCCTTGTTATGAGGTTGATTACAGTATAAGTTAAAAGTTTTTAGTGTCTGTGGGGATCTATTATTGAAAAGAAAATTTTCCTTAAATTTAAAGGTTTCCCCTGCCAGTCGTGGCACCTCTAGGTGGAGGTGTTCATCTCTGCTTCCTAGCTGAAGAGCCAGCATTTATCCAAAGACACTTCCATGGTCAAGTAGCTAGCATGACTATAGGCCGAGGTACATGGATACTGTTACCTTCCTACTGAGATGGTACCTATTTACATACTTGCATTTGTACATGCTTTTGAATTGATAGGGTGACAGGAGCTAGGGTAGACAACAGGAGTCACCCTGTTGCATGGTAGCACTTGGGTTTTAAACTCAGGCTACTGACTTTCCAGCCGACAAGTCCAGCATTTTAATCACTCATTCCACTGTGTCCCCCTTCCTTAAATTTAAGGAACTATAATTGACTAAAAAAGCCTGATTTTCTTGAAGTAAAGTAGCAAATCATTTCCAACAAAATCAGCTCTTTTGGGGAGTGTGCCCCACTGAATTTAATAGGATTCACTATTAAGTAAACAGTCAAAGTAATGAATGGACATTTTATTTATTTTGTATTTATTAAATTTATTCACTATAAATCTCACTACAAGGACTCTAGGCTGTTTTTAAGGAAACAGTCTGGTCAATTTATTACTTATTTATTACTTCAATTGAACCATCACTTACAGAGCAATAGTCGTGCTAATTCATGCAAACAGTGGTACTGTCTGCAGACTTGAATATTTTAATCTCATACTATCATAATTCTGAAATATAATTGTATCAGAGTTATTGTATTAAATCCCGAATTTCTTTTTGCTAGGAAAACATGGCATTGGTGAGTGGTTAAGACACTGGGCTTGTTGACTGGAAGTTTGGCAGCTCAGAAGTTTGAGACCCAATGAGCTCCCAATACTTACCCCAACCCTTGCCAATCTAGCAGTTCAAAAGCATGTAAAAATACAAGTAGATAAATGGGCACCACCTTTGGTGGGAAAGGTAACAGTGTTCCGTGTGCCTTGGTGTATAGTCATACTGACCACATGACCATGGAAGGGTCTTCGGACATAATGGATCTTCAGCTAGGAAATGGAGATGAACATGCCCCCTAGAGCTGCCACTACTGGCAGGGGAAACTTTTACCTTTTACCTTTATATATTAACAACAACAAAAATCAATTAAACTGCATGCATTTTTCTCAAAACTGCTTTGTCAGCATTTGATATTTAGGATTTTATTTTGAATACAGTTTAAAAATATTACCTTCCATTTAGATAATTCTATGGCAAAACAGCATGTAATATATTCCCTTTTCATTAATAGGTTCTCAAAAATGTAATTTTCACATTCTCAAATACATGGTTTGCAATGCATAGTAATAAATCAGTTTGCCTTTTCCCAAATAGATAACGAAGCAAATTTATTGTGGCTTATACTAACTACCTGAATTATTATGATCAGGAATATGTGATCATATTTTCACTTAATTGGAGAATCATGGTTACAATCTCACATCAGATATGAGTACAATACAGGTTTTCATCCCTTGGTTACACTTGCCATTTTGAAGCCAGTAATTGTCACTGTGAATGTTTCTTTATGCACACTAGATTTTGGGGCACTGTTATGTGAACTTGCAGTATAATAGGGGTATTAAAAATAAAAACAATAATAGTACATATTGCTGAAATCTCATGAGATTGCAAAATCTCATTATTTTGATGATCTAAATCAATATTCATTCCTGGTGATTGCTTGGACTAGTCTCGGCAGTTTTCTTGTTAAGATTTCAGAAGTGGATTGCCATTTCCTGTTTCCTAGAGCTGTGTGTGTATGACTGGCCCAGGATCATTAATTCATAGTCTAGGATCTTACATCCCCCATCACTACCAAAATCAGTATATAATATATCAATATAACTTGAAGCAATCCTATAGTTATGATAATTTTTTCAAGTATCTCTAAGGATGTGGATCAATGATCTCCCATCATTTCTACTGTTAGGGGCTGATTTCTACTCAGATAGTTTTCTCTTCAGGTTTTTTAATCTATTTCCAATTGAAGCTATTCCATGAAGCAGTGCAAAATGGAGGCATCATTCCATTACTATGGAGCTCATTAAAAAGGAATAAAGAAATGAGATTTCAAGAAACCAAACCAGCTTCCACATTTTTAAAAGCAAGATTTTTTTTTCCCTAGGGGAAAAAGAAACATTTGCAGGGTATTTTCACATGGATCTGCTGTGAAAAATTCAAACCCCCCAGTAGGTTCAATGAAACAATTATCTTACATCCATAGGTGTTCTTGCTGTTAAGTTTCTATTTATTCCGGAATGTGTGAGTGTTGGAGGAAAGGGGTGTAGGATACAATAAACCACTGAACTGTTACAGATGAAAAAAAAATCTATTAAGTGGTATTGCTATCGAAAGAAAACTGGGGTAGTAAAAGAGATGGCTCTAAAAACAGAGATCAGCTTTCGTATGACTGGAATGAGTGAGACCAAATTTCCAAGGAACAGGAAAGCGGGATTGATTGGAAGGCCTCGACATGCCTTTCATGACAGGATGTTATGACAAGTCAATATTTCTGGGAAGGGGAAATGAACCTACAATAAGGAAAACGAAAACAAAAAACAAAATTAAAGCAGCTGTTTCAAAATATAAGCAAGAGCTCCAATCTTTCATAAGAACTACTGGGGTGGAACCAACAAATACAAAAAACTTCTAGTGGTATTATTTAAGCTTGAAATCCAGGAGACAAAGAGGTTTGAGCAATTGCTAACATTGTCTTTGATATTTATTGTATATCTTGGAAACCAATATTATTGAAGACTGCAACCAAAGTAGTATAATCATTCTGAAAGCGACATACTTTAAGGAGGAATCTCTTGATCACAGCTTAGAAACACAAGGGAGGACGAGTATTGTGCAGTGCTCAGAAAAGTACAATGATCTATAGAAATGCAGTGCATTTTTCTTTCTAATATTTCAGAGCTGAAACTGTCATTCCAACAAAGCTTTTCCTTTTTTTTCTTTTATTGCACTATATCTGAAATACAACTCTAGCTGCTAGAAATAATCTGTAACGATCTTTGTCGCTAATAGTAATGATACAAGTTAGCTGAAAGTAAGGACCATTCTCTAGATAATACTATCCTCATTTCCTTCTTTTTTTTTGAAAAAACTCTTTCAAATATAATACAAACGCAGACACTTAAGATCCAAACTCTCTACATATGTCAAAAAAAGACAATAAAATAGAATTTAACACACCTGCTCTGAATACATGTTTTCTATAAATTGCTGTGCTACTTTTATACAGTTCACAGTTTACTTTTTTATCTATTGGCAGTTGAATTCCTTTCACATAATAATCATCATTAGTAAAAAGAAAATCTTGTAAAATTTGGACACCTGAATTTGACTATAGTTTGCTTGGAGAGGTTTTCTTAAGAATTTGGATATAAGTTCCTTGAGATGTATTTAATGTATCCTTTAATTACCAACTTACTGTTTTGTATATGCACGTTTCTTCAATGTGTTTGATAAAAATGTTAACATGTGCATGATGCTGTGGCTCCTGCTCTAGGGAATATCTTGCCCCTCGAGCTGAGGGCTGCCCCCTCCCTGGTGGCCTTCTGGAAGGGCCTTAAGACCTGGCTCTGAGAGATGGCCTGGGGCTCTGGGCGAGGGGGGGTCATTATCAGCATGGAGGTGGCTGATGGATTCTTAGCCATCCTCAGCCCCCCTTTTTATGTATGAAATCCTTTTAGCCCACCTCGCTAGTCTGCCGGGTTTTTTATTTTGTTTTAATGGGTTTATTTTAAGTGTTTTTAATATATTGTTTTTATTGTTGTTAGCTGCCGAGAGTCTTTGGGTTTCAGCAGCATATAAATTTAATAAATAAATAAGATGGGAGGCAGGGCAATGGGTGGGACATTAATTTTCTTGGTATCCCTGTGAGCAACCTTCTTTCTTCTTCCTGCCTCTTCCTCGGAAACTCTGAGAGAAACCATGAGAAAGCATGCAATTCAAACAAATGAGAGGAACAAGGATGGTGCTTGATGTTCAAAGATAAAAGATTAGTGGATGAGCCACAAATGAAAATACAGCTCAAAACTTAGTCCACCTCTGAAAGTGAAACTGTTCTGAAACTGTTAATGACTTGGAGATTTAAAGGAACACTGTATATAAATATTGAAATGCATTTCCAAAAACTGATACATTTGTTTTTGAGGAAAATAAAAAGAAAAAATGGGGAATAATGTGACTGACAACTCGTTTTTAATCATAATGAAATCATTTTTTTACAGCTCACTAATAATTCTGACTTATGGGGAAAGGATCTTGAAATAAAATAGCACTGTTCATCACTTTAGCAGTTTTCTATATAAAAATATATATTTCAGAATCTGCCATTGTTTGTTTGTTCCATGTCTATCATCAACCTCAATTTTATTACTATTTTTCTGTCAATGATTTTATTAAATTTTACAAAATGTACACATAAATAATAAAAAACAACTATCAAGAAAAAAATAAAGAGAGAGAAAAAGTGCAAAAAAATATAAAGAAAAAGGAAGGAAAACAGAAATATATACAAAGAATGACTTCCAAGTTCTTCCAGGGATATAAAAGGCACTTACAATCAATTTTAGTTTAACACTGGAATATAGTGTCATTTTCCCGTCCCCAAAAAAGAAAAAAAAATCCTTTTTTTCTTTTTTGAAATTTAACAATCACCAAATCCGTGTGTCAGAATTTGATTTTTTTCTATCTCCTGCAAAAAGTCACAAAGAGCTTCAGTTTTAGATGAATTAATTTTATTACTACTTCTGATTAATCCACACAATCCTCTGAAACAAATATTTACATTACTGTAAATATAGTAGAACGTAAGTACATTCTCTGTAACTTTTTTCTTTCTAAAGACATATCAATATTTTATCTTCATTCAAACATATAAAGATGATGTAACTGAATAAAAAATATGAAAAATGATGTTGCAATAATTAACTAAAGTTAACAGATATGAAATTTCTTCTGTGGAAAAAGTTAAGTATACCCTTGGCTTGGCTCTGATACCTGGATTTGCCCCTTCTGGCAGAAACAAACTGAAGCAAGCACTTCTTATCACTGCCTACCGATGTCTGACATTGACTGGAAGGACTTCTTTCCTTTTCTTCCATGTAGAATCTTTTTAACTGTCTTGATGTTCTGACAGATTTTTTGCATGCACAGTCTGGATGGCTAAACTAGAATAGCGTTTACTTGACCGTACTTTTGAACTGTGTGAATATCTAGAAACACAGCTCTCAGGAAAAATATCGTAGCATGGCATGTGATACTTTATGAAGTCATATATCTAACTAGATAGAACAAAGGACCACTAGAGTGATTTATATTTATTACTGTGAATGCATGAGTAGGATTAGCTTTTCATTTCCCACAGAATTGGCTATCACTCATCTATCCTATAAACATCTAAAATTATAATACAAGGCTACTGTTTTTGTTTGTGCATTCAAGTCATTGTTTATTCCTGGATAGTCATCTTGCAGTTTTCCTATCAAAAGTTTAGGCGTGATTTGCCACTGTCTTCCTAGGGTTTACAGAGAGTGACTGGCCGACTTCTATGCCTAATGCAGGAATAGAATTTAGAATCCCCTGGTTTCCAACCTGGTACCTTAACCACTATATCCAATTGGCTCTTGTATGAGAGATGCACAATGAGAAAATAATAATAATGAAATATTGCAGCGTACAATACTAAAAACTTTTGTATTAGAACTGGAAATAATACAATATTTGGCTACTAAGGTCAAGTTAAAAAATACTTTTTCGAAGAAGTACTGTTTTATTTTGAAGGATGTGTGTTTTACTTTTCATTAGTGGAACAACTTGTTTATCTCATTCTCCCTGAGAATGTTTTCAATGCTGCTAAAACTGCCCCCATCTCCATCCTCCAGTTTCATACAAATCATTTGGAAATTAGATAAATACATAGAATGTCTGTGAATCTTATTTTGAACTGAGCAAAACATAAACAAGATGGCTGTGGCCTTTGCAACTTTGAAAAATGCTCCTAATGTCAGTCATGCAATATTCAGGCATGGTACGACTTCACATTCCTTAGAGCACAAAAGAACATTCATTACAGCTAATAATGTCTTAAAGAAAAAATTTTCAAGAAATGATTGGAATTTAGGGAACAGTCTGAAAGGACAATGACAAACTACAGGCTTTTCTCCAACACTGAGATCTTTTTGTTAATTTATTTTTCCAACTCTCTGCTTTATCAGATGGTTTCTGTTTTTTGTATTGCTCCCATTTTAATTCCTGTTCAATCAGATCCTATAATCCCTCATTTCTCATAATAGCCAAGCAAAAATCATGGCTCAATTCCCGAGAATATGTAGGCTTTACTTTCTCCCTATTTTACCAACTGACACATAACAACAGGTTACCTTTCATTCTGAAAATTGTTTATAGCATCCTGGTCACTTTCCAGAGCTAATTTCTTCCTATATAAATCTGTGTTATTCAGTTAATGCATTCTGAAGTGCCAACCAAAATTGTAATTGCAATCAAAATGGGTAAGACATCAGCCTAAAAGGAGTATGGCCATCCACAAAGGTGGAAGTAAAACAAAATCATATACAGTGGTACCTCACAAGACGAGGAACTCACAAGATGAGAAACTCGCAGGACGAGCAAAAAAATTAATCAAAGAATATTCCGCTAGACGAGCCACGACTCACGAGACGAGGAAACTTTGTGCCAAACCTTGCGCATCATCAGTAAGCGCGCTCTGTATTTCTCGTTCACGCGAGAGTTCTGCCAATGCAGCAAGCACGCATGCACATACGTTCTGCCGACTCTTACCTCGTGCTTTACTCCATTGTTGCAGATAGCAACCCCGTGCGGAAGTTCTGCTAACGCAGCAAGCGCACACGCGCGTTCTGCCAACTCTCCTCTTGCGCAGTTTACTCCATTCCCATATGGGCAGCAGCACGCGTGCGTGCATTCTGCCTACGCTGCTGCATGGTGGCAGGTCGATGTTCCTGATCGCAATGAGCACCGCGTGATCAGCTCATGTGGGAAATCTCACAACGGAGCTCTCCTCTCTCGCTGCGTAAACAGCATAAATTAAGTGAAAGGCATTCAAGAGAGAGAACTCCCTGAGACTTCAGACTCCCAAT
>JANHZU010004410.1:13722-25576 GCA_032468055.1 Acrochordus granulatus
TCCTTTCTTCACAATCTCTCTCATACTCTAATGAATGTTTTCAAACTTGGGAACATTAAAATGTGTGAATATCAGCTTCCAAAATTTCCCAGCCATCATGCTCTTATAATATTTCCAGATTTAAATAGGAGGAGTTGTCAGAAAGCATGATCACAGTAGAATTTTAAAAGAAGTGGAGATTAAAGAATAACCACGTATCACCCATGGGAACTATTTTGTCAGATGGCCAAGATCTAACTTACCTTTTGAAAGTCCTTGAAGATTTGGCTAATGCCCCAAACACTAGACTGAGAGCTTGTTTTGATTGAATATATAAATTGTTGTTAGTATAATATGGTTTTATTTTTTTTACCTTATTATTTACTGCTTTTAATTTTCTGTTGTCCACCCTGAGTTTATTGGCTAGTAAGTAACCATATAAATCAGAGACACATAGAATATAAAATGACTATTTTTTTTACCATCTTTTTTGCTTCCCTGACAAACAGAGTTTATTTGGCTGATGTCTGCTATTTTCTCTGCTATTTTGGAACAGTGTCTATTATCCATGGCGAGTAGGCTAATAAGAGATAAGCGAACCAGCAGAAAGATGTACAGATAGATTAACTACTGGAACTGCTGGATTAGATGCTGGAAGGAAAAAAATTCCAGGGACTTAGTCATGTTAGTATTTGGAAGGGAAAAGCACTCTTGGATTTAATTGTCTATTTAATATTTAGCCCTCTGGAGGTTGGGACCCTAGAGGATCCTTCAGTTCTTTGTAGGATAAACCTTGCTATCAGGCTAGTTTTGGGATAATCTGAACTTGCTCTGATTATCATCTTTAGGAAGACTGTCCACTTTTTACTGTTGTAGGTCTTTGCATGTTAATTTACCATTTAATCCAATTTCCAGTGTTAATCCAATTTTGCGTATCATTACTAGAGCTGTATCTGTTTAAAATAATGAGGAAGAGGTAGTCAGACTTCTGGCAAGCTCAGTTCCTCTTTACTGTTCATTAATTCATCCTCATCATTTTATTCACCCCAAGCTTCTGTGTGAGACTAAAAAGAGATGTCTTTACTTTAGTTTTAAGAGTCTGTATTTTAAAGCAGTAGCACTACTTTTAGGATTGCACAGAGCCTGAAAGAAGACTGCTCATTTAATGAACAGCAGAAAAGTTCTGTACTCATGATTCCAATTCACTTTCCAAATGTGCACAACCATAATTATCCCAGTTCATGTTTTTTCATTTCTTCATTTATACCAGTTTATTTTCATTTAGTTTATTCAACCTGAATTTCTGTATGGGATGAAAATTTTCTGACATGGAAAACAAATCATTTTGAAACACATAAGAATAAATTAATGCTTGATGGGCAAATGTCATAATATGTATTTTCAACATATCTATGGATATGTTCCAAAACATTGTTACTCAATCAGAGTAATTTTTAAAAAAATATGCTTAGAGTCTTGAAAACTATGTGATAACTATTGTATGGAGTAGTTAACTATTTATATGTCTGCTACCCTCATATAGCTTCTGTCTGGAAATGAGCACTTTTGGGAACTTTGATGTTCCAGTGAATACATCTTCAGTCCTCTGAAAAAAAGAATGATAGGACCTATGGCTCTTGATGCCTTCTGAATGTGGGCTACCCATTCAGGTAATAAATAATATTTTTATCTGCATTGTTTTTATTCCTCTGAGCTAACTCACCTATTCTGGAAGGCATATACTAACATGGTTATGGGCAACCACAGTTCTCATTAATCCAGCCTAGTTTACTGAATTATGACCTAATGTGAACAGTAAATATATTATTTGTATGGCAGCATATTTCTATTTCTCTGTTTCAAGTAAGCCTAAATACATTGATAATGTAACTGTAAAATGATTGTGGTTATGTGTTCAGTTTTGCTTCCATCTTCCTATTTTTCTATGCACACCCTTTGCCAATTTTTAATTTTGAGCATAAAATAATCTTAAACTTTGCAAACTACCAACCACTATTACTTGCCAAAATAGGTGAAATGTGATCTGCTGTTAATTGAGGCTTCAGTTTTGCACAAGATAAAGAAGATCTAGACCTGACTGATGCCTGGAAGAAGAGACACAAGAAAACCCTAGATACATTTACTTGTATTCCACCATGAAAGAAATTAAGATCATGTAGAAATAAAAGCTCACAGCATACTTTAATTAGTAATCAGTGATTCAAGACAAAATGTGAATAGATTTTATACCCCAAAAATATTAATGAACAATGGGTAGCTTGTTCTGCATTGAAATATAATTAAAGAAAATGATAGGCAACATCAAAAGCAAAATAACAGGGCAGAAGCTCTATATTTCTTTATAAAAGATAATTGTATTATGACATAATTGATTCTTCCTCAAGTTGTGTGTGTATCATGTATATTATGCATATCATGTGTGTATTGTGTTGTATCATATGTGTATTGTATGTATACAGTAGCATGCAAAAGTCTTAGGCCATCACCCATTTTGTTTCAGCAAAGCTTTAATGACCATCCGTAATTATTTTTCAGTCTCTATATTAAGATTCAAACAGAACATACAGGAAATAAGCACATAAAATTTAAACAAACAAAATTTGCAGAACAAAATGGCTTCTTCAGGCAGAAGTCAGTATTAAACAGTCACTACTAAATACTTGCCACTTTAGCCTATGGAAGCTGTTTCTTCTGCTTTTTCCTGTTTTTGAATACTGCATACAAATTTCATGTATTTCCTGGTTGTATTCTAATAAAGACGCTAAGACATAATTATATATGGTCATTATACCATTGCTGAACAATAAATTTAATGGTGGCCTAAGACTTTTGCAAGTACTCTCTCTCTCTCTCTGTGTGTGTGTAATTCTCATGGTGATAGCAGGTGCTAATGTTAATGAATCTGTCACATCAATGGTAACCTCAATAGAGTGATTTCCCTGAGGTCTCACTGGGTTGATTTTCTGATTGATGGTATGTTTAGCCCTGTTATGGCAGGGAGAAAAAGTATGGGAAATAATGTTATAAGCTTTAAAGATAAATGATTTGTCTTAAACAACATGCCTTAGGCTGTCAAATTTGATTATTTAATGCTCAGGTTATTCCACTTTCTTTTATAAGGCAAGTTGACAACTATAGTTATAATACTTTTTATTTATCCTTTCTGTTTTGGGGGTTTGAGAGTACATGGGTGGTTTGCTATAGGATTATTGTTATTTTGCCATTTTATCACATACACAATCATTTCTGAAATCTCTCTTCATTGTGGCAATCTCTCTATTCAGGGACTTTGAAACATCATTAACAGCTAAGCTAGCACAAGGGAAAGACCACAGTACTGTAAGGTTTTTCAGAGTGGACAGATCTATACATATGCACATACACATACAATTTTGTGAAAATGAAAATGGAAAACCAGTGGTTCAGGAGACTTAAGGAAAGCAATGGCAATAGACTTTGTGGAAAAATCATGAAGTAAAATATTCATGGGTCAGGATGTGGACTGTTGATAACTGTAAGACATGTGATAACTGTAAGACATAAACTAGTGATAAGACAAAATTTCATAGACTGCACTGCTTTACTGAAGTTGGCTATATATACATTTGATATGTTGTTCTCGTTTTTTGCATCATTTTAGCCACATCAATGTGATGTTGAAATTGCCCTCAAAATAAAGTTTTCTTCGTAATTAAATGGCTTCTTGAAATTAACCTGCTGAGCACAACTAGACATAGCATCACACAGTTGCCCCCTGCCATTAAAGTTGTTGTTTGCTTTGCAGTGTACTTGATTATATTGATCTGTTTTGAGAAGAGATAGCTTCTGCTTGAGACAATGCTAAAATCTGGTCTCCTGCTAATTCACTTTAGATCCCAGTTCAAACTGCTATATATTTCAACAACAACAAAATGTCAACAAGAAACCCATAATTAAAACCTACATCTCTTCTGACTTCTCTCAGAAAACATGCTTCATTTGCACTTCTCTTCTAGGTAGGTTTACTAAAGTGGGTTTGGTTCATTATCATAAACTATCTGATACATGATATCTGCAGTTTGGCATCCTGGCCTATATTATCCACCTTCTTTCCTGTGTCCATATTTTTTCAAGAGCAAAGAGATACTTCTGACATATGAATAAGATTTTCTTGTCTGTCATTCACTGAAATTGTTTTCCAAAGAGTTATGGGCACTTGTGTGATATTGGAAGAGGTAAAGAAATAAACCAGTCCTCAAACAAAATCATGATTAAAGCAAGAAAGATCAATGCATTCATAGTGCAGTCACAACAGTATCAAAACTTGTAGGTGGTCCAGTGTTATTATTTGAATGTGTTCGACCTGGGGTTTTGTGAGGACACAAGCTTAAAATTAGTGTTTATCTGGACAGGGTTAAAATTAGTATAATTTTAAGTTATTTAAAATTAGTTAATTGAAAACAGGGCTTGATAAGGCCCTTCCCCTACTTTAACATTTCAAAAATTATTTATCCTGCTTAAAACAAAAATTATCTAGTTTCTTTTTAAAAATAGCTATGTCATCACAAAGCGGAACTATCAAAGAAATATCTGACAAAGTGTGGGGAAATAATAATGAACATGTTTTTCTCCAAAGATCTGTTTTCCTAAAAGAAGCGTTTTATAACCTTGATGGGATCAACTGAGAGGCACACATTCTCCTCCCAAATAGTTTGCTGAACGCACAACCTTTTCCCAAACAACTTGTTGAAGGCTGACCCAGCCTAATGACCTGTTGAAGGCTCTGTTAAGATTAATTAAGCAGAAACCAAAGGCAGCTTCATTATCACCAGGCTGGCAGGAAGGAATGAGTAGAAAGAAGCCTCAAGGCAAACCGTGGGCATAGCCAAAAAAAAGGAAAATTGCAAATAAGGGTGAGGGGAGAGAGAATTAGAGTAGGGGGAGATGTACACTAAGGTGGGACTTCCCAGGCGACTCTGACAGGCTGTACACTCCAGAGTACCTATCCAATGGGGAAAGGGAGGAGGGCACATCCAGCCGGGAATAGGGTATCATTGTATGGAGATTTTTTTTGCTGAGGTGTGTCCACTGTACCTGTGTGTACTTGGTGCACCTGTCTTTGCAAAAAAGTTAAATAAATGTTTCTGTGTTCATGCCAAACTCTCTAGTTTTATTTTTAAGTTGGAGGCTGGGTTGTTTCTAACATGGAGCCTTAAGAGTACACTACTAAATGCATTTGAAACATTAAACTGGCATCTGCAAATGATATTTTAGTTAGATGTACTACTGGGTCTGATTTGTAAACCATCTAAGACAAACACAGTTAAGTACTTGAAGGCCCTCATATAAGAACAACTTTAGGCCAAGAAACAAAAATAATTATATCAACTTGTAAAAAGACAAAAACAGAACACAATCCAGTGACTTCCAAGTGCTTGATCGAAGAACCAGAAGAACTGTCCTTTAACTCCTTTAAACATCGTTTTAAAATATATTTTCATCAAGATTTTCTGAGGAACACAAACAGCAGAATTGTCTTCTTTGTTTAAGGCACTGAGTCAAGTTTGAACAAGCAGCTTCCTACAGGAAGGATCTTGGTGAACTGAGAAGGAAGAGTAAGCAGGTCTTAAACAGACTCCTATCTAATAGGAGTTTCCACATGTGTGGAAATTTCCCACATCCAGATAGCTGTTAATTGATTTACTTGAGCTCTTTCAGATAATCAGTTTTGTATCCACTAAAAACACAGCCATGATTTATTTGACCTGTTTTATTTGTTTAATTTAGTTATTTAAAACTTTTATACAGTGGAACCTTGGATTGTGAGCATATATAATTCCAGAAAGGTGCTCGTAATACAAGATGCTTGTATAGCAAAGTGAATACAGACGTGGTCACAATACGTACACATAAACACAGAACAGCATAAGTACACATAATAGCGTAAACAGTACGCTCATGTAGATGCTGCCTGTACGAGAGAAGAAATCTCAGTTGTGAGATTTCCCGCACGAGCTCATCACGTGATGCTCGTCTTGCAAGATATCACTTGTTAACCAACTTAAATTTTATTAAAAATTTTTGCTCATCTTGCAAAGCACTCGTAAAGCATGTTACTCACCATCCAGGGTTCCACTGAATAGCTACCTAAAAAGAAAAGGTTTCCCTGCCAGTCGTGACCGACTCTAGGGTGTGGTGCTCATCTCCGTTTCTAAGCTGAAGAGCCAGCGCTCATCTGAGGACACTTCCATGGTCATGTGGCTGGCATGACTAGATGCAAAGGCACATGGGCACTGTTACCTTTTCTCCAGAGTAGGTGGTACCTATTTATCTATATGCATTTGCGTGCTTTCAGACTGTTAGGTTGACAGGATGACAGGAGATTACCCTGTTGTATGGCAACACTGGGTCTCAAACTTGGGCCGCTGACCTTCCAGCTGGCAAGCCAAGTGTTTAAACCGCTTGCACCACTGTGCCTCATCTAGCCACCTATCTTCTACCAAACATTGGGTGGTTCCAATCAAGTTTTTGATCAGGTTGCTATTTGTATGGGCATGTTATAGATTTGAATTTAGACCTGACAGAGAGCATCTGTCAATTAGCAATGTTTCTGGGACCAATAGCTGCACACAGAGCTATCAACTAATCAGTGTTCACTTGCTGGCCAGTAATGACACTTCTTGCTCTACTGCCGTCAGACAAATATCTAAGTACACATCTCTTCCTTCTTTCAAAGAAGAGAATAAATTGTTGATATTCCCATAACTTTGCATGTACTCCAGGATGCAATTTTTGTAATACTGCAGTTTATTGCACCTAAAAATGGAAAAATACCTTTTAGAATTAAGTCTGAAAAACTAGAAAAACATCAGCTAATTAGAATGATATGGTTCCATTCCAGTGCAAAAAGCTGGAAACATGTAGTTTTTCAGCCCATTAAGCAGATAGTTTTTCTAATTTTGATAACTGCTATTTTATTTTCTCAGCGATTAATATAAATACTGAAGCTTGCCTTTGGTGAGCACGGTATATCAACTGATAATCTCAGATATACTGAAAAATGGATATTTTAAAAATATGACTGTTTCTGAGAGCAAACATTCTTTCGTGATTTGGATCATGGTTTTAATTTTCTTCGTCTGGACACCAGCCATAATGCTCATGTTAAAATCTTAGTGTTCATGTGATCCTGCTTTCAGATGCCACTCTACTATTTATAACAGTTGGAAAGGATCTAAGAAAGAATAGAAATTTATGGTATATTTTTCTTTATTGATGAAGAAGTGACAGATGATGACTGATAATGCACATCTTTAAGATTGCCTTTGTTCACAGGAGCACCAAAATTACCTATCTACCAGGCATAATTTAAATTAAGTAACCACATTTCTAGATGCTATTATTCAAATTCAAGATGGCTCTTTCCTGAATTACAAGTTACATTCATCATACTCATTTTTAATGTAGTACAGACACATACATTTTCTTAGTATCATTTATATAAAATGCTTTTCAACCTAACTCATTGAATTTCAAGATGTTACTCTCAAATACAAGTGCCTGACTTACTATTCAGTTCTAACATCAGCCTCTTAGATGTAAATTTTATTCATGTCAAAAGAAGTTACTTAAGCAAACTTACTAAAGATGTAGCCCAATCTATATCTGCTGACTAGCTTTGTGGGAGCTATTTCTGCAGGTTACTCCTTTTTTGTTGGTCTTTATCTAGCTTTGTTTGTCTGAAATGCATTTGTATGAGAAGGAAGTTCAACATCTCTTTGTTTCGGAAGAGTCATTCTATGCAGAACAAGGCTGATCATAATCATGGGCTAATTGCAGATACTTCACAAGCACATGGATTGAAGATTGGTAATCTGCCATAAAAAGTGCTTGAGAGTTTAATCTTCCCAAACAAGCTATTGTTCGTCTCTGCAGTTTAACCTAGCTTATTTTTTGAGTCAGGTAGTTTTTAGAGTTGCAATTACTTCAAGGTACTTAAATCTTCAAAAATTCAAAAATTCACCTGCTAAGCCATCACTGAAAATATTAAAATACTGTTAGTACAAAAAAATTAAAAGCAAGCCTTTAGTCTGATCTAGCAAATCTCTAATATTCTTGGGATTATTATTACAGATAATTTAGCAGTTGAAGCCAATACAAAATTTGGTTTCCTGAGGATGAATCCTAGAGAATATTTTTATGTAGACTGGATATTTACTCAGATAGTCATTGGCTTCCAAGCCTGTTGGTTATTAATTTCAAAATCAATAGCCAATATTAATTCAGAACCTGTTTTTAGGCATTTTTGCCATGCAAAAAAAAGCTCTGGAGTTGAGACTGTGCCTTGCATGATATCCTTTAGTACATGATTTTTTTTGCCATGTACTTTGTTGTGAAGGTCAGATATAACCTGATGTGGTAGAAAGTGGGAAAAACACATTTGCAAACAGCACTGGGCAGAAGTCAGCACCATTTGTACTTTGAAGAATTCCTCTGTACCAGGTGGCTTGATGTCACTTGATCTGAATTGATGGGTGACAGTTTTGTTCAGCTCACTACAGGCAATAATATATCAACATTAACATATTTCATCTTAAAAGGACAGGAAGAACTTGAAGAGAGAAAAAAATCAAGTGTAGGACAAAAAGAGAAAATATGGATTTTTCAATTCTCAGAAGGAACTCTGGATTAAGTATACACTGAATGATGTGAAAGCTCCATAACATAATCTTATTTCAGATATTACTTATTTCTTTGCTTAATTAAAATCAGTGAGTATCTGTAAGAAAAGCAGAGTATAAAGGTTTTCCAGATCAGTAATTCAACTTCTCATCTTAACATGGGTTTTACAAAATGGATTCACCCCAGTACCAAACTAACCATTGGGGATGGGAAACCATGCCAGCCTCCTCATCCTATCCCTCCAAATACAAAGGCACCATAGGATTTTTGAAAGATGTTTTGTGTGCTTTTTAAATTTATTATCTTATTCTAACCCATGCTCGTGGCTGTGAGCATGAAACCAATGAAAGGCAATTTATCCTAGATGAATTAAACCAAGTTTAAATATTATGCCATGAAATATTTATGGAAGCAAAATATCTTGGATATTTTCTCCCATTATATAGTAAGGGATTGTTCTTTTATAATTACTCAGTAGATCCACAGAGTTGAAAGTTGTTATTTATGGCACTTATGCATCTTGGCAATGTACTTACTGATCTCACTACAATGAATTAATATAGAGTGCATAAATGGGCTACTTGCATTAGCAATAAACCTAACCTAACTACATGATCTTAATGCTTGTATTTATTACCACCCATTCATTTAAAACAAGTACTGCCAAGGAAGTTAGCTGAGAACCAATGAGATACAGTGGAAAACTGCATAAGGGCAGGGAATATCTGACCACATAAAGAATTAATATAATTGTAATATATAATTTTCATAGCTCCAGGACCTACTTGGGGCTGTAAAAGTCTGATGAAAGCAATAATACAGGAGTGTTAAATTAAGAATGTAATTTTAAGGATATTTTCAAAGGTTTAAGCCAAAATATTTTTTCCTCTCTTGTTTTCTACTCCATAAAATGCACTATTTTCCAGGAACATTTCTTGGCCTCTTTGCAAACATGTGGTAGAAACTTTTTTTACTGATTTAATTGAGAACATTGAAATTAGTAAAATATTTCGACTCACCTTAATACAATGAGTAGCATTATATGCTCCACCCACCAGAATGATCCCTCATTCCAAATGTCATTACTTCTCTTTCAGTTTCCAAAAGTTTTAGCCTTTTGTTCCCTCTAAAATGTTGGAAAAAAAGAGAATGCTTTGTATCCAAAGAAATTTACACTGATGTAACTGAACACAGGATGTCAGCCCAAGAGTGGAAGTAATTGGCAAGATCAGGTGCTTGCAGCTGATCAAAAGAAAAAAGTACTGTACTGAAATAATGGCGGTACCAAATATTTTATCATTATATAATCAGCCATGATATACTGGTTGAGTTTCTAAAGAAAAGGAAAGAAAAATCAATATGATACGTATGGATGTGCCGCATATTGATGTATTCCTAGCTGTGATATATTGCTTGCATGATAACTCAGCACACCATTAGTTTTTTTTCCACTGAATGTTGTTTTTCTGTTGTAATTCATACCTTGCAACTCATATTGATCTTTGATATGGATTAACAAAACTATCAGGATGAACTGCTTAATTCATGTGCTAGCAGTCCATAGTGCATTCTTGTCACATTGTCCATCTATATTTATTTTCATCTCCCTTATATCTCTATAACATATATAGCTGATACTGTTGTTTTCTATACTTATTTTACTTAGATGCTTAGCTTTAAGTATCTTAGAGCCTGACTGCTGTGACATATATGTGTTAGAAATGAATGAATAAAAACATCCAAGCTTTATTTATTTACTTATGAGCAGTAACATATGTGGAATTTTCAGTAAATAAATAAAGGATGTATATGCTATTCATTCTCAAAGGTTTTGGGTGGCTAGCAGTAAGAGAAAAATCAAGTTAAAAAATAAACCCACCAAAAAATAATGATCATAAAAATCTCAAAAGCATCATAATGGATTAAAAAAAAGAGTCACGTGTCACCAATGCAGACCAGCATTCAAATATGCAACTCTCCAGGCCAAGTGGAAATTCCAAGTCTGAACTGCTCTCTTCAAACTCAAGAAATAAAAGATTTCTTGGACTCAAACTCCATCATGAGAGAATCCCAAAGCATGAGGACAGCAGCTTAAAATGTGTATCTCCTAGTCCTGACAGATGACATTTTTGGAGAGAAGGAGCCTGGAGGCAACTTAATATGTTCCTTCTGGTTGGATGGGAAATGGATATGAGAGAAGGTGGTCCTTTAGATAATCCAGAATCCTGAAGTCCTTTAAGGGTGATAGTCAGCACTATGAATCACACCTGGAAGCCAATTTGTTAAAAAAGAAGTAGACAGAACCTGTAAAGGAGTATGCATAGCTAATGGTAACTCTCTCCCAAACTTTGGAGAAACTTCCCCCCTTTAAAATAATGGCAGAAAATAGCTCCCGATTTTAAAGGAATTTTTTTAAGAGAAATTGGGGCAATGGAGTTTTTAAGCAATCTTAAATTCAAGATCCTACAAGATACTCTAAATAAAGCATATATACTGAAAATATCAGAACCAATGACCTTTTAAAAAATGTGAAAACAATCCCTTTTCAAATTAGGAAGTGAATCATAAGCCAAGTGTTTTTTATTTAAACAAGATGTTTCTAACAATTCTTTCTCACCTTTAGGAAAAAGATTTCTAATTTAAAATGTAGTATGTTATTTAACATACAAATTGCTTCACTAATTATAGAATGTTAATATTGCTCATTTTGCTTTCTCATTAAATGTGAAAAAATGATCTTTGTGTTTCATGGATAACCATATGTTTTCATGCATGTATAAAGTTATTATCTGTAGATGTAAACTGGATAAATTTATTTGTTTACACGTTAAGCTGATTCTTTAGTTTGCTTTGTTCAATTGTTTGTCATGACTTCTTAGTAGTAGATATAATATAGGATATAATAATATTAAATAAGGAAAAGTTTGTTTATATATAATTATAAATGTTAGAGAGACAATTTCCTTATCTTGCTAATTGTAGTAGCAGTATTTCTCAATAGGAATGAAACTATAGGACGTTTAAAATTCTTTCAGGTAAGCGTACTTCAGAAATACAAGTATAGTATTATTTTTTGTTGTTATTCAGTCGCGCAGTCGTGTCCGACTCTTCGAGACCCCCTGGACTACATTACGCCAGGCCCCCCTGTCTTGCACTGCCTCCCGGAGTCTTCCCAAGCTCACACCCATCACAC